>JAOTQK010000024.1:15799141-15810150 GCA_025642025.1 Rhododendron ferrugineum | reverse complement strand
GGTGGCCGGAGATGGCCCGCCGGCGGCGGTCGGTACATTTTCCCTCCCCTTGGTCGGTCCTCATATCATTTTCGATTTTGATAATCACATATTCTTGTTGGTCTTTATAGTGTTCGAAATAGATATAGCACAAATTTTAAAATACACCAATAGAAAAATTTTGAAGTTTAATTATCAAAAATTGGAATGACAAAATCATTTCTCAATCATTTACCACCGTTAAAGAACAGAAATTGTGCTAAACAATTGTACTACTAAAGTATCCGGGATCAAAACAGCTTCTTTAAAAACCAACAGTACGCACCCTTCCAAGTTCCAACCAAAGGGAAGAAGTATCAAAACCCATATCACAGTGTTCCCAAACAAACCAGTAGTGAACCCACACACATTCTTTAACCAATTTCCCTTTCAAATTCTTCTACAAAACTACCCACTACTAGTGCCTGTCCGAGCAGGAGAAAGGATGTCTGCTCATGGGCTCCTCTTCTCTCTCTTCCTTCTGCTCTTCTTCGGTCTCAATGTAGTAACCTATTCCCTTGTAAGTTCCTCTCTCTCTCTCTCTCTCTCTCTCTCTCAGAACCCTCTTTAGATTTACAGATGACAGATCCCTTCAGTTTTCATGTCAAATTGGATATGGGTTTTGTTTTGGGTTAAACCCATTTGCTCTTAAAACCTCTGCTGCATCAAGACCCACCTCAAATCCCACTTGCGTAACTGGAAATGCCATTGTTAATTTAGTTTATTTTCTGGATACTGTTTGTCATTAAACGTTTCTGTTTCTGTTTCTTTCTTTATTCATTCAATGGGTTTTGTTTTGTTTGTTTTGTTATGGTTGTTGATTGACGTGGACTAGGCAAATGCTGGGGTGGTGCCGGAAAAAGGGACGGCGGAGATGAAGCCAGCGGCGGCGGAGACGAGGGTTATGATGGTAGATGTGAATGAGATTAGTAGTAGTAGGAGGGGGTTGGGTGGGAGCTTCCAGATCTGTGCGCTGTGCACTTGCTGTGGTGGGGCCCAAGGCTACTGCCTGCCTTCCCCTTGTTGCTATGCCATCAACTGCAACATCCCAAACAGGCCCTTTGGCTTCTGTGCTTTTACCCCCAAGACCTGCAATTGCTTTGGGTGCTCCAATCTCTAAAAATTATAGTAACTCTCTCTCTCTCTCTCTCTCTCTCTCATTACTATTATTTAATCTTCTTTAGGGTTTCTTGATTCTGTTTAGTGAGCATTAGCGTGTGTGGGAACATTGGGAAGAATATCTGCTGTTGTGTGTGACTTGTTTATGTAATTACTTGGGAACTGCTATTTCCAGGTATATTCTTGCTACTTTTAGTGGGATTTGTCTTGCTGGGCATGAGGGTCAGATCTGTTTTGGAAGTAGCAAAAATTTGCCTGGGGAAGGTAGGAATCCAAAGCCATTTAAGGAGTTTGTTAGGACTGGAATGAGGGTGTGGAAACATTAATTTATCCTTATCCTTCCCAAAGGAGGAGGGCAATGAGGTCATTTTATTGTTTTAGAGAGTGATAAGTAAACATGCAGAGTGTGAATATGAATTTCCTTTGGGTAGTTCTTCTCTCCTTTCTTAAAGCATTGTTTCCTTTGGTATTATTATGAGCACTTGGAAGAAATGTTGCTTTGTGTTATGATGACTGGAATTTTGTATTTTTGAGTTGTGTTTTGTGCACTGGGAAAGTGCTTACAGATGATATAGATGTGACCTAGACCCGCTCGATTTGTGTTGATCCTATGTGCATCGTGTGAGACCTTCCTGTATCAGACGTTCCCAACAAATCTTGTGTTGAAATCTATGTTGGGGGAGAGAGAGCTGAAAAATATGTCTCCCATTCAGATTTTTGTTACATTCCATTTTGCCCATTGTCCCTCCAAATTAAGAGCCAAACAACCAAAGAAAGAAAATTTCTACTTTCCCTTTGTTTTTTCTTGTATTCCCTAGGTTCTAAACATAAGCACATTTGGAACTATGTAGCCCTGACCTAGCTTGTCGAGCCCACCGCAGATTCATTTTAATGATTTGAACCGTCAAATATGAAGATCTTCGATAAAAGTACTTGGCATCAAGATCTTCGATAAAAGTACTTGGGCATCTTACTTTTACGCGTACGATATACGTATCAGCAGTGTTCTAAAAGGCGGACGCCTAGGCCGATTAGTCCCCGCCTAGGTGCTAGGCGGTGGTCCGATGCCTAGATTAGACAGCCGACTAGTCAGGCAACTAGTCCCTGCCTAGGTACTAGGTGGCTGACTAGTCGGCGCCTAGGCGCTAGGCTCTCCTTTTCCGCCCGACTAGCGCCTAGCGATTTTTAGAACATTGCGTATCAGTGTATTTAGAATGGACTATTCGAATCATTAAAATGAAAAAATAAAAACCTCAGACCCAATAATAGAGTCCAGTCCAGTCCACATGGATACTTTTTTTTTTTTGGATACTGCCCTCTTGACTTTGAAATTAGCTGAGTATTGATTGGGGGTGTCAATACTCCACTAGGCATTGCCAGCCAAACTTGATTTGAGGTGGGTGGTTGTTTGGTGAGCAATTATATTTGCCCAGCTACCTTTTGCTTCAACAATTAAAGTGGTGCCAATTGTGATTCTTGGTTAGCTGTTAGTTTCGTTTTCAGCATTATGTTTTAGATAGAGGTGGCAAATGGGTTGGTTTGTGAGGATTGAAACGAGTCAACATTTGATTATTTGATGACCGGATGTTTGGGTCAGTCTGCAAGAGTCATCATTAGATACGGTATGGATTATATCTGGATGGGTTAGGGCCGGTTATATTCCATCTATAAATGATTTGTGCCCCATTTTAGTTCCCGCGAAATAATCTGCTGAAATATGCATTTCCATGTATGGCCTTATCAATCAATACATTTTTTTTTTTGGGTAACCTGGTAAGCGGCCCGATCCAACCATCCACTAGTTGGACCCCAAATCGAAGTTGGGGCAGAACACGTATGGACTAGGCAAACATAGAAATTAATAGCACGGAGAGTGAAAGTCGAATACCAAACCAAAGGCTTCGAGACTACCACTTCGCCAACGGTGGGTTCTGAATAAACTTTTTGGGTACACAAGGCCCGTTAAAAGATCAAGTGCTTACCCAAGTATGCTACTGCAGCAAGTAGTTCATCTTTACAAGCATTCTTTTATGATACATTACAAATTTGAAGAACAGAAAAGATGAGCAAGCAAAATGTATGCCTGAGATGCATGTATATATATAAACCCTTCATCACTGGCCACTGTGGCCTTGAACCCTTTTCTGTTATGCGTCTATAACGGCAATATACACATTAGAAGGTGGTTGAATGCCATCAGGTAACGTTCTGCTTCGCTGGCTGTGGATAGGGATCGATCCAACATTCATCACTCTCTGCGGCTTTTCTCCAACGCGTTTTGAATTCCATGAAATCCTTATAGGATTGCCGTCTCACCTGAAAAATTCTCATGTCTTACCCAGTTAAGAAGCAAGGGACCAAGATTGCTTACTGTCCAGAAAATAGTGCATGATCTTCACTGGATGATTTATGCTAACATTTGTGTTGCATTGCACGCGGGAAATACGTAAACACTCTTTCCAGGGTGGATTGTTCATTTTGCAATCAGAAATGGTGGATTGTCGGATTTCCAATAAATCCCAACTATTGTGATTCTCCATCAGAAATGCAGGTGGATGTGTAGAGACATCAGCTGATCAGCATATTGATAAAAAAAAAATTCTTCTTGAAAAAAAAAAGAGCGAGGGATATTTCCAACCATCGTCTTGTCCTCTAACATTCGCGAACATAAATCCATTAAGTTAAATGGAAAAGGAGAGGATATAGCCCAAGAATCCTCTATGTTGGTCCAATTTTAGTTTCAAATGTTCAAAAGATATTTATAACTACGACGATTTCGCCATAAATTTTTGAGAAATATATATATCCACTGATACTTCAAATTTCCTCATCTACCCTGGTTCTTTTTGTAGCACCATTCAATCTCTTTTAGACAAACACGAAAAAACGATACTAAACCAAATGAAACCAATAAGACAGCTTTGAGAGTAGGCGAATAAAGTTCCTAACAAAGTTTGTTTCAAATCTTACTTCAACTCTTCTATTGATTT
The DNA here is from genome assembly GCA_025642025.1 of Rhododendron ferrugineum. Taxonomy (NCBI): domain Eukaryota; kingdom Viridiplantae; phylum Streptophyta; class Magnoliopsida; order Ericales; family Ericaceae; genus Rhododendron; species Rhododendron ferrugineum. The sequence goes on along the minus strand of JAOTQK010000024.1, from coordinate 15,806,023 downwards.
CATGAGGCTTCGGCAAAGCCTGCAATTCGGCCACACTAAGTCAGCATCGATGTAAAAATGGATACGACAGAGAGCAATGCAAGTTTAAGAAAGATACGCGTGTTTCCAGAAGCACCGGGATTGCCAGCCAAATATTTCCAGAGAAATGAACATCAATGGCAGCTAGTAACCGAATTGCAAAACTATGTCTACTAAACCTTTCATGTATTATATTGCTCTTACAAAAACTATTCCTACTGACCATGGGCAAAAATATACTGCATTTAGTGCAAACCTTAACCTAGGGTTTGATAAATTGATTAGTTGTTTTCATACTTGAAAACCCATAAAGGTAACCTATGAAAGTTGCAAAGTTTCCCTCGGTTGCCCTTCTTTGAAGTAATCTTCCTATTCCCACTGTCCTACAGACAAGGTTGAAAATGGATAGTGATGGATGACAATAATTGCGAAAGTTTCAACGATAATGCTCTCAACTTACACATAGAATATTGAGGATCATTGTTATCTGATAAGGTGCTGCTTAGGGTTTAGGCCATATGTGTCCGTGTGTGGTTGCAATGCGTACGTAACTACACAGGGTGTAAAACAGCTTTTTCGATCCCTCCGACATATGTCATTACAATTTATCCCACCACCACTTTAACTTAAAAACCAGTTTCCTTCAACATGTTATCAGAATGAATCCTACCAACTTAAGCTGTGTTCAAACTTTGCAAGTAGATAATTGGTTCATTCAGGAGGGGCTCCTGTTTGAGCCAAAGTGCAGACTGACTTGCTTGGGCATTGACTCGTTATGACCCAACCAAGCTCGAGCTTAGTTCAGCCTGAGGCAGACCAGTACTCTCCTGTTTGGGGCTGTGGACTCGAGTCATTAGACCCAGAACTGTTCGACTAAGATTGAGCTCAATTTGGCTCGAGCCAACATAAGGTTGTGACTACAACCTAGACTACAATGGGCCAATAGGCCATACTTCATGAACAAAAGCTATACATCATCTATTCAGGTTTAGCTTGAATAAATTATACGTAGAATTTACTGAAATAGTTAACAACCAGGTAGATTGATCTGAGCTCGAAATGTACAAATACCAATGGGGAATAATGTGAATGTACAATCTAGCTAGCTGATTGACATTTCAAGGACACCTTGGTTTTATTTTAATTTTAATTTTTGATTCCTTTGTACGTACTTTATTCCGGTTTGTCAAATAATTATCGACAGACCCTTTCATAGATGTCACGTATCTGACCTTGATTTTGTCTCCAAGTGTAGGCAGGGCATAATGGACAATGTACTCTGAGTCCACAACTCCAATATTTGCGGTCCGATCACCCTATCAAAGTAGCAAGGTAGGAATCAGATAAAACACTAAGAAGATGAATGCATGTATCCAAAAACAGGAAAAAAAAGAAAACCAAAAACAGGAAAAAAGAAAAAACAGATCGAGAAGAACTCAATGCTCAATATAGGAAGTTGCCTGCGCACAATAACCAAGCTGATAATCTAGTCCCCAAGCATGTACAAAGTCGTTCTGCAAAGAAATCAACCGTAAATTAACGCAATGTGGATAACCACATGAACAAAGGATATACCACTGGGTTCTTTTCACATGCTTGTGACACTAAATAGATACAGAAATGTGTATCAAAATACGGATGCTATGAGTTGTAACTCGTTGAAGATGACCAACCTGGATCATGTACCATACACAGCGCCAGGCAGCTCTAGAGAACACGGGAGCCATAATCTCTATCCACCTGGGGACAGATTTTGTTTTTTTAACTCTCCTATATATTATGTATCTATCAACAGTAGTAAAAGGATCGAGTAAACCAATTGGTTCATCCAACCATACATATTGAAAAAAATGCATTGGTTTTCTTCAGCCAGAGAACAAATCGACTTCTCACAGCTTTCGTAGAACTATCAAAACCACAATAAGATAGTTCAGTGTAAGTTAATATTCACCCAGTGCACGGAGGGGTTGTACTGTTTCCATGACATATATCTGAACCATTACGGGACTTGTAAATCCTCCTGCAGACAAAATGGACCGAAGCTAATCAAACAACCACCATACCAGATTTAAGTCTTCTACAGAGGCCAAACATTAATGGAACAGAAGCACTGGATATAACTATACCTAAGGAAACTGTTTCAGGTCATGTACACGGACCTAACTATACCACTGTTCGCATACCCACTTTATAAATGGGTTTATTAATTCAATATTCGTCAAATATCTCGTGATACAAACTTTAGGCGAACTATAGAAGGGGAGAGCAACCTGTCATACGGTTCGCTAATCTGTTTCCCTAAAAGAAAACAAAAGGCACCAAAAAATCACATCTTAAGTCATGGGTATCCAGGGATGGACAGGCAAAAATAACACAAGATCATGAAGAAAAAAGAAAGCCCAACAGAGGCACTCAACGCCATTGGATGGAGTGATATCAACGGCTTTAAAATGATATTAGATTAAGTGCTAGGAGTACGGCATGAATTAGAGTGACATAAAACAGCTTTGACATGGCACCACCCTTTGGACAAGAGTCATAAGACAACCTGTGCACATTTGATCCCCTCTCGCGTGCAGTAATCTGATGATGCACCTCTGATTTGCCTGGATCTAGTGCTGGTTGCGATATCTCAAGCTGTTCATCTTTCACAATTGCTAGATATCTGGAAGAACCAAACAACTTGGATAACACGAAGAGGAAAATTCGAAAATAGTTACCATGTAGAAACAAAATAACTGAGCAGTTAAATCTCTATTTGTTCTTATGGAAAGCCACATGGGTGACGAAGTGTCTTCTATATTTATTGATCTTGTGTTTTATTTCAAGAGAAGAACTTTTTTCATCATTTAGTTAAGCGAACTCAGCTGAAGAGTCGGAACAATTCAAAGGGCCTTGCAAAGTAAAGATTTGCAAAATGGAATCTATTGCCAGGGCTAGCGGTGACAACAATCACAGTCCAAACCGATTTACCCACCCACACTTCAAGAAATAGATAGTTTAACAAACAAGGAGAAAATGAGTTAAACAATTGGCAGGTTAGATGGGCAAATAACAGGTTTTGTAGCACTAGAGCCAGTTGTTAACAAGGAGTTTTGTCAAAGGCCTCTACTAGGACTCGAAGCAAAAGAAAATTGGATGTGTTTGCGTCGGGCCACTTTCCATTTTAGTTATTTTTATGTATTTTACAGCAAGAGGGCAAACACATCAAACTTTAAATCTGAGGCAGCGGCTGAAATAGGGTACCTCCTAAGTAGTGATGGTGAACAAATGTGGTTAACAATTCTTCAGCAGTGTTTGATATTCCTATGCCAAACCTTGACATAAACCACAACAAAAGGCAAGATGAAACACACGGAAAGTGATAATAAGCGCACAGCTTCCACATACCGTTCAGGCTGGAAATCTTCAACTCCAAGGTCCTCATCCCAGAGGAAAATGTAACTGTACTCTGCAACAATATCTGGATGCAAAAACCGCTTGGCAAACCACCTATTTTTGTCATGAAATGATTATCACAATCGTAAAAAATGTCATACAACGTTAGAAATAAGAAGAGACGTGAAAATTGTGAGTATAGTAACTTATGAAAATAGGGCGCTAAAGTGCTAACAAATTACCATTTAGTTTGATTGACAGCGGATATATGTATGACAAGATCACTCCACTTTAAATCCTTCCATTCATCCACGATACCGTCATAATGGAATAGCATTACAACAAAATTACTTGACAGAAACTGCATTGTTGTGAGAAACAAAAATTAGATCACTTGATCATGTGTATGAACTATGAACTAAATCTGGAAGTAAGTGAAGAAAATATATCGATTTTATCCTTACCTTTCTAACCATCTTATCTACCATGTCCTTTTGCTTTATTCCAACGCTTGCAGAGAATAAGTTTGGAAATTTTGCCTTCTGTTGCGATATATGCAAATAGATACTTAGCTCAAAAGCAAAACAAAAAAAAAAAAAAAACACAAAAAGAAGGCAGGGAACCAAATGAACGCCAAACTCTAGAGTTGCAAATTAACCAACGTATTTCATGCACCTCTATGGTTTCTCAGAGGAGTTAGACATAGCAGTCTTATCTATTTTGAGTTCTCATAACAATTGTAAGCACTTGTTTGTACTTGATTTTGTTGTATCTCATTAAGCATGAAGATAACCTAGGGGGTCATTACTTGGTCCAATGCTGTTCTATACCAAGTGACAACAAGAAAAGGAATTTGTGAAATCAGAAAGAAGAAAATTGGATCTTTATTTCGTTGAGTAGATGGAGCAGACTAAAAGATCTTAATGATTGGAGACCTACAACAGTCAAAGCTAGTATGCAGCAAATGAAGAACAGCCAACGGCCTGGAAAGTTGGAAAACTAAGCACCGGACAACTTCTCATCTTTTAGGTACTGAAAATACTACTACTGTTTTATGCAGATTTTTTGCAGGGCAATTGAAAATTGTGGATCTCAACATCTGTTCGACTCAAAGTGGCCCCATTAAAAAGTGGTAATTCGCACGAGTGCATCTGGGCTAAGGAAGATATCAATGGCAGTATTAGCCATGAAGAAGATGTTAGTCCTGGAAGAAAATAGTGGCCATTCGCACCACAAGTAATGGAGTAGGAAGGGTGAGGGATAGCAATGCAAAGCAAAATAGCGCGATTAACTCTGGTATCCGAAAGAAGATAGATGTCCCATGGATTCAATAGGAACACGGTACGTATTGTTTGGAGAATCTTAAATGGAAACATCATGGAGTACAACAATCATTACCAAATATGATATAGGAGTTTGAATTAATGCCATTTCCCATGATAAATTACAACCACAAACAATTAGCTGCTTCAAACTCCAACAATTTTCACCTATTATAGAGAATGAATTTGTACCATCCACCACCAAGAAAGAGATGTTCGAGCAACTCGGTTTTTAAAAAGTGAATCAATGAAAGGATAGTGGTGTAAATTCAAATGAATAGACAAAAAAAGGTGCACAAATGGTAAAAACAATAGTGCAAAAATCTAGATCAAGTGAGCTGTTACTCAATTCTTTAAAAGTGATTCCGAAAAAACATTACCTTTGGCGAGCCCCATAATGGTCGCATTTGCAAGTTAGAAGCGTTGGAGACAATATCTTTAGGTAATGACTCACTTCCAGGAGGCCTGCACTGACTCTAAAGCACCAAAACATATCAGAACCCGAATCAATCTTAATCCAAATTACTTGAGGACAGCTCAATTAGATAAACAAATCCATCATGTGGCGAGATTAAGATGCAATTTAGCTATCAGATTGAAGGCAACAATGACTCCTCACTATTTTACGCCGAAGTCCTAGAACGCTAGTTGGTAGCAGGAGAGGGAATTTCAATTAACATGGGCCATACAAGTTGGAAGGTATGGGCAACTAGCTCTTACAAACTTCAAAACACGAGCCCGAGAACGATAAGAAACACGAGCAGATAGAAAAAGCAATCCGAGAAAACGCCTTTAAGGAAAGACATACCTTGCATTTGTTGTATTGCATCTCTTGCGCATTCCTTTCCCATAACCCCCACCTGAATAGTTTCTGTGTAATATAGGACTCAAGTTATTTGATAAATACAGAAGACATGAGACCCAATTTGGTGCAGCAAATGAAGGCGAAAAAGCATGAACCAAAAAAAGTGTGAAAATGTTTCCAGCGGGAATCTAATAAAGTACTACCAAAGTAACAGAAAAAATGGCGTGTGAATAACAATTCCAAAGTTCGAAGGGAACTTTTTAAGCATGATTATACAAACTCATATCAGAAATTACCAAAACATGCTGCCAAGTGAAGGGATTCAAGGAAGTATCGATACCTCTTTGTCATCTTGGGCTAAGAATGCACTTCCTATGAAGAAAAGTAGACACAAAAAAGAAGCTGTTGGAAAAATACTGTAGAGACATGATCTCGTACTAGTAGGATCTGCTGGTAGAGATGCCTGCAAAGAGTGACAACCATTAGTCTATAGACTATATGTCAACCGATGGAATTATATGTGTCTTTCGTCCTTACAACGCAAATTTGACAAGACAATCTTGTTCAGTAGTATAATACAACCAATTAAGAGAGAAACAAGGCTTGATAACACATACAGAAGTTTCCACAAGCAAGTCCACCTATGCTTCATAACATGTTGAGCAATAAAGAATCACTCTAAAGAGGATGTGCACTAAGGATGAGTAGAACTACAAGAAAGGATCCACTGTACGTAACACAGTTGTTGTATTATTAAAGCATATTCGACGTTCATGAGATATTAAATTGAAATCGCAGGTGAAAAAAAAAAAAAGAGTTTCAGAATTATAATTTGGCAACAGTATTGAATCCACTCAACGGTGAAGTCTTACCAAACGAACAACTGGAGTGTAACTCCATATTTTATTTTTTTTAATTTTCAGGGGCAAATTTCATTGGAAATAAGAAAACAATCTCAAACTCGCAGGAGGATTAGTCGATGTGCGCGTAAGCTGGCCCAGAGACACCTAAGTTATCGAAAAAGCAATCTCAAAATCCCAATCTACAAGTAAATATAACTTCCTTTCACTCTACCGCATGAATAGAATCCGAAAAGAAAAACCTAACCCATGATTTTCCTTACCACAAAACCCAAGTCATAAAAGTAAAACGTATAGGGGTCAAGTGTAGAGGAGAGGAGTGGCTTACGAAATTGGACGGCTTCATCTCCCATGAACGTCTGAAAGCATCCACCAAAGACTCCTCACTATATACAGTAGACAAACAACACCTTAGTTGTGTGGTGCCCAATATCTGTAAACCAAGACCATAGACAGACAAATAAACAGAGCATATTGAAGATTATAGCATCAAGTTATC
>JAOTQK010000024.1:15744142-15773346 GCA_025642025.1 Rhododendron ferrugineum | reverse complement strand
GATCGTCGCAATTCGATCGGGAAAGGGGAGTCCCTTACGGTAAGGCCGTAAGGGATCCCTCATAGGATCCTGACTGTTTTACATATGCATTTTTATAATCATATATATGTATGAACTTATATATGTACAAAATCAAAATTTTATTTGCAGCTCTCAACCTGTATGTGTAAGAGCATAAATATCTGTTATTTTGACTCGTTAAGACTTTTAAATAAGCACGAGTTCGACTCAAACCTAGACAAGTTCGGTTCGAGCAGCCAAATTCTTATTATGCTCGAGCTCGAGTTTGCTAAAAATTTAATAAATTAAATTAACTTGAACATTCTAAAGAGCATCCACATTTGACTCTGGAAGGTTTTGCGTGTTATAAGACAAAAAGTGTTAAAAGTGGGGTCCAAAAATTGTTTGTTAGAGGATTGTTAGGTAGAGTAGAAAGAAGTGGTACATTTGACATTTTTTTTAGGGGTCTTTTAGTGTTAGTTTAAGTTTTATAAAAAAAATTAAAAATGGGACCCTTGCTCTCTCCTCTCATATTTGAGCACTATCTACATAAAAAAGGGTTACTTGTCACAAAGAAAGGAGAAAATTTTGGGTACGGGAGGGTATTGCAACGTGGTGCTCGGCACCCATTCAAGTCGTCCAATACACTTTTGGAGGGCTCAGATTTGAGGGGTGCAAAATATCTAAAACCCCTCTCAAATTTGAGCCGTCCAAAAATATATTAGACGGCTCGAATGAGGTGCCGGGCACCACTTTGCAATACCCTCCCATGACCAAAATTTTGTCCAAAGGGAGACAGAGAAAATGTAGAGACAGAAAAAGGATGATTGCAGATGCACGCCTCACCTCTTATAAGGAAACTGTATCTATTGGAAGCTTGACATCTTCGCACAAACAAATTGGGAAAAAGTTCGAGCTATTATTACACTTTTCAATTTTTTGTCACTATTGTCCAATCCATTAGTATCAGAAGGAGAGTGTTAGCATAAAATTAGTGGGAACCAACTAGGATTAGGATCTAGACTGGTTGATCACCCTCGTATATTCTCTACTGAGAGGTCAAATGGCAAAATCTTATCAAAGACGAGATTTGATTACTAGTTTTACATGTCCGGATTAACTTACGCGTATCTCGACTAAGTCTTTGGGGATCAATCTCATCACGCCCACTTGCGGGAAACCATACCGGAGCAAAACTCTGTTGAATTGGCTTCAAAAAAATTTGATAACACCTGAGAGATTTGTGAACGGTCACCCTGTTATTATAACTCTTGAATCTAATTATCTTACCACAAGTAGAAAAGATATTAGTGCGGTTGATTAGACTTGTCTGGGAAGCAAAAGTAAGGTATAGATTCATTCAATAGGAAGGGCTTTTCCAAGTTGGAACCCACCTAACCCCCTTATTTGCAGGCTTGCAGCGAACAAAAAAAAAGTCATAAAAAGAGAGGGAATGATGATGACAGAATTTTTATTTGGAGGCGACTTCTCTGCTGTCCCTGCAATTGCATTGTAGCCGTTCATCTTTGCATTCAACGGTTCAGATTTTTAAAAAAAAATTCCAAAAAAGTTTTATTTTAATCTCGACCGTTAAAAACACTATTTGATCACTTGGACTGCATCTCTGCGGTCCAAACTTGGACCGCAGACAAGCCAAATTCCGTGTAGCATGAGAACCATTCTTTCTAGAGTTGTATATCGATGGTGTGTGAGTTGTAGATCATATGTTCTTGTGGAGAAATTTTTCAGTGCCGAGCGGGTATATCTCACGTGGTATCCGCTCGGCACTCCCGAGCTGTCCGATGCACTTTTAGACGATTCAGATTGAAACCTTCTCTCTCCTCTCACCCCTCCTCTTTCTCTCTCTAAATTCGAGCCGCCCAAAATCGCATCGAACGGCTCGAATGTGCCAAGCAGACGCCACATAATACCCACCCGACACTGAAAAATTTCCCGTTCTTGTGGGGGACAATTTATGTCTAAGAATGATTCCATATAGAATAGAATGCACTTTTAGCCGCCCACAAAAGATAAAAGCAGCTTTTCAACACGATTAACAGCGTTCCACCATCCGTTTTTTGGTCTGAAAGAAATAAAAACCAAACAAGGGTGAGAAATTACGGTAATAATCCAGTTGGCTAGGGCGACATTTTTTTGGGACTCTCTATGATGAAAGCGTCAAGATACAGATCTAGCGGGGATACCTCGGCGGCCGGCGGGCCAAGATTCTCCACCCATCTCCACTAGTGAGAGTGATGGATCTAACATCAGAGCTGAACGGCTTTTGTTGTATTTTGTTTTGTTGTTCTGGTTGTCATTTTGTTCTTGTTTCATACATATGGGACGATCACCTACGGTCTTCGACTTAAAAACCATGTGTGCATAAATATGTTACCGAGCTTGAAAAAAGATCAATGCAAACAAGCAAAAGAATCCAGAACACAAAATGCTGTGATTACCAGTTGTCGTGACCCTCGTATGTTAACCATTTGGATTTTTTTTTTCCCCATTTGAAAGATTATTCAATGCCTCAGGTACAAGCACGGTGCCCCAACTCTTCTTTCCACCACACATTTGTAAGAGCTTCATCTGGGGTGGCTCATCGCACAACTCTTACAGATACTAAAGTGGTATTTAGGATCCTCTATATCATCGGTATTGAAACGTGTCGCAACAAATGAAAAAAATACGACACTTAATCCGTACCTGTTCGAGTTTGACAGAGTGACTAGCTTGGAAACTAAGCTGTGCACTCAATCAAACTATGCGGGTACCTGGAATAGTACTTTTACCCTGGAATAGTACTTTTCCCACTCCATTTGTTCCCCACGACTAGGGATTGAGGAACTAATTCAACCCCGGATGAAGGGAATGGAATGGATACGGAGATTATGAGATTGAACATAACCGACGCACACAGGCACAAGCAAAAGACAGGCTACTTTCCAACGGAGAAAAAAGTGTTGTCAATAGAGGAGGTGGTGAGCAGAGCAAGAAGACCGTCCTCATAGTACAGAACCTGTATAGCTTAGTGTTCCGGAGTCGTAGGGACGGGGAGAGGGAGGCTGACGAAAGGTAAAAGCAGAGGTTATAGTATAATTGCATAAAAATAAAAAAACTCAACCCTAGGCCCTAGTGTGGTGTAGCTTCTTCCCTAAGGTGAAACAAAGTTGAGTCCCATATTCGTATTCCATGCATGCCATTGACACCCAAAGGAACACCAGTATTCCACACACCTATTCTCCATATCGAAAGAACCACGCAAATGAGTATTGATCCAAACTCACGAGAAAAGAGCAGCAGCATCACAACAAACACATTAGGCCAGCACAGCACTAGTCCAATGAAGTGAACTTTGTCAATAAGCCAAGCCGCACATACACAGTCGAAACAGCACAGCACTAGACCAGTAAAAAGAACAAACAGTAGTCGGTGATAATCAACTAAGCAATTTCTTCTCTACCATTACAGATAGTATTTCTCAAGTTCCAAAATAAAGCAGACATCATTTTCCCTCTGACCAAGACAAGCACGCCAATTTCTCGGGAAAAATTCCTTCAGCTGCGCTTCGTGATCTAATAGCGATCATGACGCCTGTTTAGATAGGGAAATTAGTACAGATGAATCAAAATTTGTTCTTACAAAAGAACTTACAATCATATGCCCAGACCCACTTTTGGAGACCAAGATAGTTGGAGCAAGCAATGGTGATGCGCTGAGGTGGCATATAGAAGCAAATTATAGAGAAATACAGATTTCTCGCTGAAAACATTAATGAAGATAGGCTCTGCATTTTAGTCCAAACCACGTGGTGTGTTACTTATGAACCATAAGAAGCTTATGTGTTTTGGGACAAGCCCGAGGAGTTTAATGTGTAATAACCCCTAATATAACAGGAGCAACGACTGACAATGACAACAGATAATCAATAATAAAACTTGGTGAGAAAAGGAAAAAGGTGGTTTCACTTAGTAATAATATTTAAAAGAACAAGGACCAAGGTTTTACAGTAGTGACATAATGTGATGGAAAGTGTTATCTGACCCGATCTTGGTATGCTAGTTCCATCATGGGACCTCGCGTCTTGACACAAAAATAGCTATTAGCCGTAAGTTGTCTAATTGTCTACCTTTCCTAAACCCTACTCTACATTGGATACAATTCTTTACCACGGACCAAGGTTTGACAGAGAACCTTTTCTTGTCATGGATGGTTGCTTGCTTTTTAACGTCTCCTAAGTTCCAGAGATGAGACTTTTCCTAAATGTACAACCGGATATATCGAGTCTTTGGGCATATTATTTCTTGTCGAGTTTTCCCCCTATTCTTTATTGTTTCAAATAAAGGCCAAAGGCTTAAATTGAAAATAAGCATGATGAAAACCAATAACCATGTCTAAATGGGAGATATGCCTCACCTTGTGGACGCCTTGCAGAAGCGAAATGTACAGATCTAAACACTAGCATTACTAATCCGATAGTAAAAACCAGGACGGCCAAAGGAATATGAACCGACTTACCCTTCCTTGTTACCATAAATCGCCGGAATAAATTTAACAAATATGCCCCCGACAGTGGATATGCCAAATGCAAGAGTTCTAAAGTAAAATATTCTTATGACCAAAGTTGAATTTTTTTCCATCTTAATCACCACATTTACAACTACTCTACATGAACAAATAAGAACCCAGCATAAAAAGAAAATGGTGATGAGGCATGTAATAACAACTGTTGCATAGAACACGTACCTGTGACGATCATAATCCCTGGAACGTTCATTTGACCGCGAGCGCGACCTGCGACGACTCCTGGAATCATAGCCACGGGATTGATCTCTCTCTCTGTCATGCCTGAGATTACGATCATAATGCCTATCACGATCTCTGGTCCTATGGTCATAATCCCTCCCCCGATCACGGCTTTCTCCTTTATCCAGATCCCTGCTAGCTTCCCTGTCACGCTCCTTGCTTCGCTCTTTTGATCTGCAGGATAAAAATGCTCAATCAATCCAAGAGCCAGCCCCACAGGGAAGGTCGTGGTTTAAAAGCCTCTAGATAAGGAAGAGAGAGAACAAAAAAGGAAAATGAATCTGAAATACCTTCTCTCCTCTTCTAAGACCTTCCGTTTATTGTTCCTCTCTTCCTGAAATATTAATTGAGAAGAGAGCACTACTGAAACACCTCTTTGACAAAATTCTAAAGCGTCAGGCAAGAGATATTGCCAATAGACACACTACATAAGCTACGCATTAACCATATCGCCTCGATGTCTGAAAACCTAGTCAACATGAACAAGTTCAAGTCCCACTAGAGAACAGTTTTGCTCAAAAGCCCACACTCAACATGAACATGTTCAACTTCAACTGAGGAATAATTTATTTCCCCGGGTCAATTAAATACCATATTTATTTACCTGGGTTAAATACCATGTTCTCAACTGAAATCTCAAGCAAATGGCAATTATCTTCAAGTTTTTCTACCTCAACCTCTAACAACCAAGGCTCCAATAAGCGAAGTAATTAACCTTACTAGAACTAAATAGCATAAAAAGGTGATTGTGACTCCAGCAGAAACTGAACAGGAACGTAATCAGATATACAAATCAGAAGGCAGAGAAGATGAAACAAGTAAACCATATTGGACATGGCCCACAATCATACACAACATTAGGTTCAACATAAAAATCTGAAAAATGAGAAACAAACACAAGTTTAAGCATTAAAAATATACAAGCACAAGTTATTGAAAAAGAGTGACATCACATGACTCCAAAAAAGAGAAGTATAGTATATATTGATGGATGCATGCAATGCAAATAATGACAACCAATAACAAATTGATGAATTTTTCAAAAAGTATACATGTTATATGTATAATCATGCCCATTCAAAGGCATGATATACCTGCATTCTGGAGTTGTTAAAATTTCCTTGAACTCGATGCATATGATTCTGTATTGCTTTTTTCATATTGCTAATTGCTAAATAGCAGGGCGTAGTCTATGACAACAAGTAGTCATTTCATATTCAGATTTTTTCCCCACAAATAGGTGAACGAGCATGAACAAGAGATGATTGGACAAATCGCTCTCAGTACCATTCTCGATTAAAAAGATCCCCAAAACTCTGAAATAGAGCGCAAAATAGTCGAGCCAAGCCACCATGACTGTTTACGGCCCCTAAAAGTCAGGTGCTCAAGCTTGGTTGCATGTTAATGACCTTTGGAGCTCAGCTCTAGTTCCAGCCAAGACCAAGGCCCAGCTCACCTCATCGAGGCTTGATGAACAGATCATCTGACATGCTAACTCGTATCTTTAGGGCCTCAGGCACTACGCAACTGAAGAGCAAAAAATTTACTCTTGCAAGAGAAAAATTCCAAGGACTGTCTTGCCATGACCAAGGGTTGGAAAGGACATTTGACAAGTCAAATCAGAAGATGATCTTACATTACAATGCAGTTTATGGGAAGTACACGAACAGTTAAAAAAAATGAGCAAACTATCAGTGGCCACAATTTATGATTTCACTCACTTTCGTATGAATTTAAGGGTAGGCAGCTTGAGGATAATCATGCTAAGAGACAGCAAGCCAAAATTAAAATCCGTTTAAAAAAGCTGTCTAAACAAGCTGCAGCAGATCACTCAAGCACCAAATTGCCACAAAGTACAAGCTCTAAAAAACAAAGTTTGAACACGTGTCAGATACTAAACAAAGTTTGAACACGTGTCAGATACTCAACTTGTTTACAGCCCTAATCTGGATAAGGTGACCAAACCAATGGGCTGAAGTTTGATCACGATTCACGATGTTCTTAAACACAAGCACAATATTAAGCTGATTTTATTCATTCCTAACCAATCCATAACAAAGAACTGGTTTTTTAAAACTATACTTCAGCTTCAGTATTGTCTATCGTGCTGGAAGTCAATCAAGAGACAAATGCAGCAGAAATTCAAATGTCAAACAAGAGAACGTCAACACAACCGCATCGCCCAATAAGAGACAGACAAAATATGGAAGAACACTCTTCCCGAGTTAAGGAAAACTCACAGATGCATATTAATTGAGAATCTCTCAGAAGCAACTGAAACATTTATACCAGCACCTGAATCACATATCCAGAGTACCAACTTTAAGTATTCAACACATACACTATTGGGTAAACTAACATGCAAACCACATGTAGTACTACGGCACTATTATCAGGAGCTACTAATAAATTTGCAGATGACATTAATTAGGCATCCAAGGAAACAGATAAAGCAAAAGCCCAGATCCCAAATCGGAAGAACAAAATTATACAACGTGCCAAACATTTCGTTTGCTATTCCCATCTTAAACAAACTTTCTTCAACAAAATAAGAAGTAAATAGCCCCCACAAAATCTACGCAGAAACCGAATTAAATCATTTACCTGAAGCTCAGCTAACTTCTCACGGACTTGCATATAGCCCAAGTGAAGCTTTCCTCCAAAATGATCTGCTAAACGGCGGTCACTAGAGACCACATAAAACATCAAAATAGCATTACTAAAGAAGATCCTTCAATGGATAATTAAGAAGGTAATACATTAGCCCCATAAATTTAGAGCCACTAATAACATGATCTACAAGCATAAAACAGAAAAAGACGCACATTCTTTAGCTGCAAAAGTTTATCCTCCAAAACTGGGCCAAAAGCCTGCTGGTGACAAGGAGGTATAATCGCCATGTCAAAAGCTGAAGTACTTAAAACCCCAAGTACTAGTTCTTTGTCGTCCTTAACAAAGTAGAACGGTAATTACAATTACTGAGGACTAAAAAGAAGATTTACCTGTCATAGACGCTCAAAAATGCTCCACAGATGTCACAGACACGTAGCTTCTGATCGGTCTATGAGAACATGAGAATTTCCGGATTAGAATGTGTTTATGATACAAGAAACATAAACACTACAACTTTTGGGTTCAAACAACTCTTACTTCAAGTACAAACCTTGTTGAACCTAATTTGTTTCCAGAAAATTGGCCAAAGAAATATTCGAAGTTTCCCAGCTAGAATTTTTAACTTCTTAAGATGTGTTCTATAGACAAACTCTGATATATAAATTAGCTTTACCACTGTCAATGAAAACTAGGATAGTGGCCAAAGGCAAATTAAAACAACCGTTGATATCATACAAATTGCAAAGAAAAATATAAGACTGTCTTCCAACATGACATGAAGATTAGAAGCCATGAAGATTAGAAGGATGGGAGGAGAAGGACTCACAATGCGAACATCAGCAGCAGTGTACTTGGACGAATCCAAAACAGGTTCCTGTCTTGGAGCCAGGCTAGCTAGCTGAAGAAATCAAAGAAAAAATAGCATATCAGAATTATAAGGTAAGAATAAAAAAAGATTTAACGTACATGAACTTATCATGGACACTAGGAATAAGGTGTTAAGGTATCCACATAGCTTAAAACAATATTCCAGGGGAAAACTTGTGGAGATGTGTATAAATATATCACCATAGTACATAGTTAACTGTCTCCCAAAGATAGTTACCAATTACCACAATACACAAACAAAATTTAGAGCCAGAGATCTTTGAATTGCTCATAAGAAACTTGTGATGACCTCATGTGAAACACTTTAAAACAAATTAAAAATTCTGATAAGCATGTGTAGGATACTCCAAAATATCTCCAGCAGAAGACTAAAATAATTATAGTCACTGAATACCATAAAGTTTAAATCACAAAAAAATCAGACAGGGTTCAATGAAAATATATGCATCAACGAAAGCTCATTTACCAAAGAAATTTCATGAATTTCAAGTGAATACGAAGTCCACAAATCTACTACGAGCATACAATGATTGAGTGTAGGGCACTCCAAATTACAATTTAGGCACCCTGAACCACTCGGATGTGTTAAATGCCATTAGGAGGTTGTTCAAAACTTCAAACATACATAAGACTGTATCACTGTGCAATATTCTTGAAACTAAATTTGGATGCAATGGTTTACCATGTATTCCAAACGTCTCTCTGTGATTTTCCCAGAACACTAAGAGCCTGTCTAATACTCGTAGTTCGCAGCTTGTAATGAAGTGCTTTCTAAGGAGTTCCTAAGAGCTGATTATGAGGAAGAGTTTTGAGCCTCTGTTTCACTCATCACCATTCAAACGAAAGGAAGCAGGCTTTTCTCTTTTATCTGAAAGCGCTTTTAGCATGTACATAACCAAACAATACCCAGTTTTGAATTTTGATTGCTAAGAACTTCAATGCTTAATGAATCACAACTCACAAGTGCTGGACACCGATGGCGTCCAAACCAACACATGTTAACCATATGGTAGCCATTTTGCCAATAGCTATGCAGATATGTATCCACACAGCTTGTAAATGAACCACATTTCTCCACAATTCACAACTAGTTTGTTATTACTTATTAGTAAATCCAAAAACAGATAGTTATATATCTGCAAAAAAAGTGTTCTTTTATGTAGCATCTGATATAGCAGGCAATATCCCTAATTGCCTACCACATAATAAGATTTGTATCAAAAATTCAAGTGAATATGGAGCATAAGAAACATTTTCCAATATATCAGCCGCACGATTAAATATTGGAATCTCAACACACGAGCTAATTGACATATATCGTGAATCACAATCATACATTCAAGGTTGGGGAATGTCCGTAGAGACAGAGAACTCAAATGTTTGACATAAGAAAGATATATTCTTAGTAGGAAATCAGAAACCTTCTTAAGTGCTTCAGCCTCTTCCAACGCTCTTTGCGCTTCATCAACCATTCCTTGCTCACCTGAGAATGGTGCGAAACGACAATTCTTTAATGCAAGAAAAACATAGTTCAAACGAAATTAGCAACACTTAGCTAGCTAACCAACTGATCTCACTTCAACACACCCCTCAACTGGAATGTCCAAGGTAAGGTGCGCTTATTTCTCCCCCATAATGGGACATCTTTCCTATGTTGTACTTCATGATTGTTGGGCTTTGGTTTACTTCTTAAGTTATACTCGTTAGTTGTTGGGCTTGTTAGTATGCTTGTGGATGCGTTCGTTGGACTTTCTCCTCTATGGCTCCATGAAATGTCGACAACGATGATGCAAAACTACTGTGGGGCATGAATATGTAAGAGAAGTGGTCAGGGTTGACTTGGTTTTGACTATGGTATTTGGCCCGAAGCCAAGAATAGTGTTACAGCAAAAGAGAAGAAAAAAAGTTAGGGGGCAGTAAATGTTAGTCTGAGTCTCTGAGAAAAATGCTATATAGGAAGAGGAGAAGAAGAGAGAGAGAACCCTCCGAATAGCCCCCTAAGGTAAGGTAGCAAAGACCACCACATTAAGCCACACTAAGCTACCCTTGAGGTAAGGTAGCTTCACTAATTCTTTGTATCTCAACTCCAACGAATAAAACAATTTCATGCATGTTTACTCATAAAAAATAGATTTTATCAAGTATTTTTTGCTGTTAGACTGCCCTTGACAGAGCTCAATGGAGAAAAAGGATTCAAGTAGCCGACCCCAATTAAATGAGACATAAGGCTCGGTTTGGTTTGGTTTATTTTTTGCTGCTAGACTTCAACATAACAAAACTTGACTACCAAGATGACCCGCGAGAGAAGTTAATCACTTGATACCTAAAGCCCTACAACAAGGCATAAAATCTACCCAACAGTTTTACCTTGTAAAACCTTCCCAACAGCTACAACAAAGTAATACTTATTAGTTATTACTCACACATAAACCCAAACCATAATCATACAAAGTCATACGTGCTACAAGTAAATTGTTAGTCTGGCTCTTTTCTTCTTTCTAGGTTTTGTATCAACCCTCATGGCTTAAGAACTTTAAGATCACCTACAAGTTTAAATCATAACTCCTGAAAGAAGTTCGACTGCTTGAGGTAAATCGGAGATAGTGCCAAAAGTAGAATTATTTGCGTCGTCGAATCACTTCTTGAATTTTTTCCTTAACTGTCATAAGTCCGGTTCTCACGGTAAAGGGAGTGTGTAACTTTGTTTTTATCACTCCTACTACACGGACACTCATAAATATGTAAATTATCTGCATCGCACATAGCACAAAAAGAGATTTTATTAACTTTGCAAATTCCACCCTAACATGTCAGCCTTCTATGACATTACTGATACACACATACCAAGATCTTCGGCCTTCTTCAGCTTCTCATTTATCATTTCTTGAGTACGAGCATCTGGAGCAACTACAGGCAGGGGTGCCAATGGTGGCGGATTTGGAAGGGGCTGAGGTAAGGAAGCTCGATCTTTGTTGAAGGCATCAAGAAGCAGCATTGACTGCCACGGAAGCATTAACCATTTAATGCATGCCAAATAGATTCGAAGTACTAAAATACCATACTATATAACATTTCAACAACAAATCTACAACTGACAAGCTATATACATCAAAAAGCTAACCTGCATGTCAGCTCTTTTCGTTCTTAGTTCATCCACTATTTCCAGAGACCGAATTTTCATATCTGTTTGGCCTTCAAGATCTGCGAAATTTAAAATAATAGAAAAACTTAATTACTAGCAAATATCAGCTCCTTTCCCCCAAATTGGAGGATTTTCACGAGACCTGCTCTCTCCACAATAGTATATAGCTATGGGAAACACGACACTGAACCTTATGCCAGACAAGGCAAAGAGTTACTAAATGAACCTCATCTGTAGTAAAATACAATTTGCAGGTGAATATAAGCATACGTGTAATGAGATACTGATAGTGATTTTCAAACTGTTGCATGCCTCGTTTATCATGTCTGTACAGATAATAATCTGTTTCATCGGACACAACATTATTGTCATCTTTGGCCTCTTACGCGATTAATATGGTCCCATTCCTCCTCTTTTGCAGCTTCATTGGCTTGTATCTTCTACAGTCTTTCTTGTCATAATTCTCTAGTACAACTTAGTTTGTACTTACAATTTCTTCAAGCAGTTATGAATTATCTTTCATAACCCAAGACATGTCGACTGTAGCCACAAAAACAGCAAGTCAACAACGCTTCTGCTTCCCATAGCTATATAGTGGATGAACTACAGATATGAGGTTCCTTTAGCAACTCTTTGCCTGGTCTGGCATTTTCATCGTTGTGCTTCCCATACCTATATACTATTGTTTCCCATATACTTCATGTGTGTGTGTATATAAATATATATTATGCCCCGATCATTTATATATATAAACATATATAGATATATGAGTGAGAGAGAGAGAGAGAGAGAGACTCAGACACAGATATGTACATAATCACGTACAACCTTTGACCAACTAGAAAAGTAATCTTTACAATTACAAAAAGGCCCAACAAATAACTCCTCAACCACACCGAAAATAAAAATAATCGTAGAAAACTTGTCAGCAGAAAAAGCCCTCGAAGAATACAGTAACTAGAAAAGGTAAAGTGATCCACGAGGAACTTACCATATTGATCCACTTCCTTCAACTTCTCCTTGATCTGTTTCGATAACTCAATGACCTCAGGTGTCTAGAATTCAAACAAAACAACAAACTATCAAAACAAAAGCAGGATAGAAATAACGGGAATAGATGTGAAAAAAAGTATGTTTTCTTAGAGGCTGGCCATCACCTGTGTAACCTCAGTCACTGAGATTGCAATAGCAGCTTTAGCATCGTCATCCTCTAGACGTTTCAGAGCTCTAGTGATTTTTCTATCACACTCAACAATAAGCCGATCAATAACATCTTCCAAGTCCCGATCATAGTTTTCTAGGCCTTTTGCTCTGGCTTCTTCATATCTGGAAACAGTTAAAGTAATGCATTCCCAAGTTCTCAAAACTTAACGCATACGACAAGACTTGAAGAGGAAGAGGTTCGACATACCACCGCTCGATAATCAATGGTAAGAACACATAATATGACAAACCAACATTAAAACCAAATGTATTAAATTAAGAACACTTTGCTAGATGAACCGTAAGGCTATAACAAACAATAAATGACAGTACTTCCGAAAACAGGAAACTTCTACAATAAAGAACAGGAACTCTATAGGTCCTGAACTGCTATAATCTGACAACGGTCACAGTACCAAAGGGACTATGTCAGTTCAGAGATATTTTCAACGATCTCAGAAAAAAAAAAAAACAGCTTCAACAGTCTTGATTAAAGCAAGATTTTGAAAATGGTCTCTTGATTAAAGGGGTTATTGACCAGCACCATGTATTGTAAGGGATAATCTAACACCAGATTGCATAACTACTGCCTCTAATTCAATACTGGAAACAAATTAGCTTTGTCTAACTTGTCCATGTTCCTTCTTTCAGAAATATTGAGAAAAACTGCATAAAATAGGCAAGAATGGAAAAGAAAAGAACACCACCTTGCCAACGTGTAGCTAATTGTTTCTTACAAGGATAGCCTACTAATTTCTTGTGATAACATATGCTTTGACATTCATAAAGCAAAAAAAAAGTAACTATCCTTCACAATGGGAAAAAGGATACTCTTTCCTCAGCTGCAACGAATGCATCTTTGGACACGGGCCCATGTCCATTTTCTGGAAAGAGAAAAAAAAGGAATAAGCAGAGTAAAATATAGTGGCTAGTGACATTGCTCATGCATTAAGAATCCTTAAGATGCCACCAAAACAGAAATGCAAAAGTAAAAACAGTTGCTCAATGACATGCATAAAAATCGTACAAAATTCAGGAATTAGAACATCATATGTTCTCAAATATGATAACTCCCTTTAGTACTGCAGAATGCAGATTCACTGTAACAGCACATTATTACTTGTCAGATGTCATAATGGTGGTTATAGAGAAGACTTATCAAACAATGGGTACAAGCCCCATAAACTTTCAATATAAGCTAGAAAGCTGCTAGTTACTATTGTCAAGTTTTCACTGTAAAAAGTCCAATCATTCTTTTTAACCTTGAGAAGACCTCTTTCAAACCATAATTTCAATTAATCAAAAATAGTACAATACTTTCAGAGAAACTTTAAATTTGCCCCCTGTGACTTGGGCCATGAGCATATTTTTTATCCCGACTTTAAGAATTACAGCACGATGCCCGGTGATGTCAACTAAAGTACACTTTTGACATCAGTTAACAGCACTGGTAAAATTACCTTAACACCATCATCATCTTCTTTTGATCTGATGAAATATACATCCGTCGTCCCTCATTTCTCTCTAGACGTATAATGCATATCACAATCGTGGGTTTTTCATCCAAATGTACAAAATGAAGATTAATTCAATGGACAAAGACCAAGAATCTGTGCCATCAAAAGGCCTCAATTGGAGTTTTCACTCTACCCATACACATACATACATACATAGACACACAGACACACAGACAAACACCTATAAAACAAACACACCACCTCCCACCAATCGACCCTGTCACCCCAGACCGTAGGATGTCGAAAATAAGGGGAGCATAGTGGACTAGCAACTTCAATTGACATTCTTTTACCGACAACAAAAACACATTATTTCCTCACCACTTCTTCTGTTTCTAAACAGTGGTGCTGCGTGAATGGGTCACGCTCTGGTTCTTTTGTTCACTAAACAGTGGTGCTTTTCCTTCAATGTGAACAAAATTAAGTACCAGATTGTATTAACAAAATAGATATCATTTGTTCAGGGAAGTTGAAAACTACAGATTATATCTTGGAGCACCGCCATGTTGTACTCCTGGGACCATCTCACCACACATTACTGTGGAAGGCACACACCAATGTGTGGTGGATAAGGCCCCTAGGGCACCACGTGGCGGTACTCCGATATCACTTATTAATCTTTCCTCATGGAAGCTACCATATAGATCCTATTCGAAAAACTCTTCCTTTCAAAACAAATGGAAACCGCCTGATACATTCTGCAGATTGTTTTCCACTTGGTCAAGGCTTTCAAGTCCTTTCCTTTGACGACAACTCAGAATGCCTGAGTTTCGAAGAACTTTAGGGCTCACACAGAAAGCCGTTTACTTTCTCTTCAATAACCCAATAAGGGTCCTTAAGTGGAAGGGGATCCACACAAAGGAAATTTGTGCTGATTGCCTAACTCCATGTACTTTTAAGGGTCACACACTCACACTATAACAAGAGACCGAGCAAACAGGAACAGGCTTGAGTACTGTCCAACAAATTGGGTAAATGGTAAGGAGTCTAAACCCATGGACTACTGTGAACCATCATTGGACATTGATGGACATTCCACATTAAAACATCAATTCAACTCCAGCTCCGACACTAGTAGAAGTGCTTACACTACCAGTAGGGGCGGAAACAGTCAGGGCTTTTGATGTTTAAGTTTGTGGCATCGGAAAGTTAGCGGATCATTTGAACAAGGAAGATGTGTTACTTTACCAAGAACATCAAGAAACACCGCGCCTGCGCACACAATGTATGCAGAAGAAACCCTAAGTGAAACCACCTCTCATTAGCTTGTCTTTTTCTTTAGCTAGATCACACTCGTCTTACCCAGCGACCAATTTCCGAGCTTTTAGTGCTCAACCAACAACTTCAATCCTTACAAAAACCTTAGCCCCAAACTTAGACCAACCACATCGAATCGAAAGGCGAAAATAACAAAAGAAAAAAACTTTAACGTGACAATAGATTGAGGACTAGGGTTTTTAAAACAGGAAAAAAAATCGAAATCGAAAGAAAAATCAAGTGGGGGGTACGTACGGTTAATTGGAAGAGCTCGTGAGGGCAAAGGCCGACCAAGAAGAGACGGCAAACGTCGCGATCGTAGTACTTTCGATTGACTTCTCTCACGTCGCCGTTCCTGTTGGCTCCCATCAGCACGTCCAGCTGCTTCCTGAGCGAATCCATCGCCAATTTCTTCTCTCTCTCTCTCTCTCTCTCTCTCTCTCTCGGGGCTTTTTTCAGGGTTCGCACCGATGAGTTCAGGGAGTATATGTAACATTTTTACTGGGTTATTTTCACTTGAGTCCCCTTAAAATGTGTTTATTTCGCTCGTAACTTCTAAACCAAGGGCATTTTATACGAGAGTGCCTAAAACCTAAACACTGAAATGCCTAACTTTTATGACGCCCTATGAAAGTGCCTAAACTCTAGGATATCCTATAAAAATGCCTAAACATCTAGAGTATCCTATGAAAATACCTAAATTGCTAAAACCCTATAATAGGGAAGTACACCCTAAAACCCCTATGAAATCGCTTAAACCTAAACCCTATGATTCTATGAAAGTGTCTAAATCCTAGGGTATCCTAAATCCTAAAACCCTAAAATCCTAGGGTACTCTAAGATTTTAGGGTACCATAAAATCCTGGAATACTCTAAAACCCTATGGTGACACTTCCATTAATAGTAAATGTATTTTTGTAAAAAATAGACCTAATGCTAATTAAGTATTTCATCCCTAAATTAACGAGGAGGTTGCAAACAAGTTCCTCAAAGTTTGCTCTCGAAAGCGGACTGTCTCCGGGGGTAAAAAAAAACAACTTTCAAACTCGTAAATGACATATTTGATAGGAGTTTTGGGAGGGGGTTGGATTAATAATCCTATGGGCCCCTAATACCTTGTTTGGTTAGGCTTTTGTTGGAAAGACTAGTTGTCCCATGGGATTATTAATCCCCCAAAAACAAGGTATTAGCAATACCACTACGAATCCCATTCCCATGGGATTAAAAACCCTCTCAATCCTAATCCTAGCTAAAACAAACATGTTATTTACAATTCTACAATCGAATCCTGTGCAAAACAAACATGAATAAATGATTCATCTCCTCATTAATAATCTCACCTCATTACGAATCTCCTTAGGCCTCGTTTGATAAGTGAGTAAGATGTGGTGGGATTAGTAATAAGATGGGATTAAAATTGAGAATGGTAATGAGATGTGATTCCTAATGAGAAGGTCAATCCTATGTGCATGTTTGTTTTGCACGGGATTAGTAGAGAGGATTGTTATTTGCATGTTTGTTTTACATAAGATAGGATTGGATTGAAAGTATCAATTTCCATTTTTACCCTTTTACAAACAAGGGTTATAAAAAATGCCCAATTATTATAAAAATGCTCCATCTTTAAATAAAATATGGAGAAACAAACAGAGAATAAAATTTAAAAATTATTAACCCAAAAATCTGGTATTATTTTCATTACTTTAACCTGCTCTTTTCTTTTCTTTTTTCTTCTCATATTGCATATTATTTTCTATCATTTCTCTTTAAAACTAAGTACGAGAAAATTGTTTCACATTTTTTTTTTCTTTTCTTTGTAGGCCATTTTGTTTAAAAGTCTGGATGAGATTTGATTACGACCATAATTTCTTCAATGACCCTCAACCATACAATGAAAATAGAATTCATTAATTGTTCTAGTTTTTTTTTCTTTTTCTTTTTTTCATCAAACAATATTATTTTAGTTGTGGTCTGCTTGCTTAAGAAGAAGATACGTTATCAAAACAACAATGATACGTCCACCGCACGCCGCGAATTCAGGAAACATATTTATCGATATTCGTTGGAGATGATTTTTTACAGGGCCCTATAAAAATATTGTTTTGAAATTTATGAATATTTTTCTGTATTTTTTGGAGTCCGGAGTGGGCCCAATAGGCGTGCGGTGGCCGTGCGGTGACTCTAGACGTCTAGTTATGGTAATTTGGCATTAGAAACCATGGGATGAGATTACTAATACCTAGTCCAACATGGTATTGTGAATCCCAGGTAAGTGTGGGATTGCTAATCTCTTGTGATTACTAATCCTCCCCTCCTTTGTACAACCAAACAAAGTATTAATGACCCCACATGATTAGTAATCCCATCCCAAGGGCCTTACACACTTATCAAACATGCCCCTAAAACGAAATCTGCAATCAAACACGCCCGAGATGCTTATAAATTTTGCGTAATTCTCTGTTGGGTCCCTCCACTCTCCCTCAATCATCACTCTACGCTATTATTCGCAATCAATCTTTGCAAATTTTTGCATTCTGAGATATTTTGGAAAAATGTTTTTTACTCGCCCTCATGCACGTGCACATTAATTGAATTAGCTTATAAAACTCCCTGTTTATTTTTCTTGATAAAAAATCATGAGTTAGATAGTGCAAGGGTTTATGGCACGGAAGCGGGGGGCTGCTGTGAACAAAACACAGCAGCGTGCAACAACATGCACTTTTGAACGGTCCGAATTTTAAAAAAGAGTTTTTTTTTTTAAATTTGAACCATTGATTGTCGAGACGGACGGTGAGATCAGTCACAGTTGCACACTGCTATGTTTGCTCACAGTAGCCCCCCTCATTCTGGCACGTTGGAGATCCATGATTTAGGTTTGTTGAGCTAGCATTTGGAAAATTTATCTTTGTCATCCATCAAGCTGGGAAAAAAGGAGACAACACCCTCCTCATAGTTTAGTAATGTGTATACTTTTGTTTTTTCCCTCATTGTCTTTTGCTTTCTTTCTTCTCTGCCGTCTATTTTTTCCCCTTCCATTCTTCTTACCGATTGACGGGAGGGGATTGACATTTTTGGTGGTACAAACCCGCATGCCACGGAAACCCGTCTATTTGAAGAGCTAACATTATATACTAGACTTCATTGTAACTATCTCAATAGTCTACGGACTAAGTAGATAAGTTTAATAGGCTAAGGATAACATAAAACACATTTGGGATAGTAGACCAACAATCGTACCAGCAGACGGGCAGCTACCCCCGGTGTGTTATAAGTGTAGTGAAACTAGAAGAGATATATTCTATTATTCAGTATATTTGTTACAAGAGGCGGATCAAAAAAAAAAATTGTTACAAGAGGCCATCACATCATTATATAGGAAAAACATAGAAACCCTAAGTAAACCCTATTACATGAAAGGACAATACTACTCTTGCAACTAAACATTAATAACGTCATAACACCACTATTCTAACACTCCTCCTCAAACACATGATGTGAGCACGGAGAGCATTGTGAGTTTGCCAAGATGAAAATGAAATGCTCTGACTGATATCTTCGACTGAAACAATCCAAAAAGCAAAGCCAAAGCCACGCGATAATGCAACTTCGATTCAATCCAAAATGAAGAATCACTAATACTTCTGTACCCAAACAAATGCAGTGGAACAACGAACAAAATTGCTAATGGAGAAATATGAGACAAGTTCCAACACTCCCCTTCACGTGCGAACCCCAAATTGCACGAGGAGAGATAAACAAATGACCCAACACGGATCACAACAAGACAAGGTGCCGGTGGCACAACAAATGGAAATTTAACGACCAAATAGCGAGACAAAGACTTGCCCATAAATTCACCAAAAGCCGAGAAATATCCATAAGGGACCAAACTGTCACACTGCTACAAAAACAGGGATCAAACTATCACACTACTATAAAAGCAGGGACCAAAATAAATATTGCAAAGTTTAGGACCAAACTGTAATAAAACAAATATAAGGGATTGAAGTGTAAAAAAAATAAACAGCCTTGGCCCTTTAAAACCCTAAAGACCGAATAAAGGAGTGAACAATACGATGAAACCTGATGAAACCAGTGAACAGTATGTGATGAACATGTGATTAACAGTAGTAGTGATGAATAGTGTGTGCGAAAAGATCAAAAGAAGAAATAATAAAACTAGAAGAGAGAAAACTGAAAGAGGAGGAAGAAGATACGACTACTGTGCAGATTTTGTGATTTGTTACAGAATAGATGAGTGCCCGGCGGACGGCGGTGAGGCATAAGCCGCCCTCCGAAAAGCGAATATCCCACAAGTCTAGATCTTATGCTCTGATACCATGTAGTGAAACTAAAAGAGAGAAATTCTATTATTCAGTATATTTGTTACAAGAGACCATCACATCATTATATAGAAAAAACATAGAAACCCTAAGTAAACCCTATTACATAAAAGGACAATACTACTTTTGCAACTAAACATTAATAACGTCGTAACACCACCCTTCTAACAACAAGCACATTGGGTATTATCCATATGGTCACCAGGCACACTACTATAGCCGGATTGCAACGTGATCATCAAATATGGTCGCTACATCATTATTATCGAACATTTTTTCCGTCCAAGTATTGCAATATGAGCCTCTTAGCCCATGAGATAGAATGAGTTGGGATAATTACTTGCCTCCAGGGCTCATGAATATTACCACGACTGGTCGCCAAAGGGCGAAAATATGGAAATACAGCAAAACACATGCAGATTTTCCTCCATCCTGATGGGCAAAAAAGCGCATATACAATTACGTGGAAACAGAATAAGAAAATCGCGGGTTAATTGGTCATTTTATCCCAACTGCCGTCGCCATGGCCATGCTGTATTTGTATTTGAGATAAGCTTTGATGAAGGGATCCAATTCACCATCCATCACAGAGACAACGTCTGAAGTCTCAAGCCCAGTCCTAACATCCTTCACTAGTTTGTAGGGATGAAAAATGTAGTTTCTTATTTGCTGGCCCCATTCAGCCTTCACTGCTTCCCCTCTTATCTGCTTAATTTCCATTGCTCGTTGCTCCTCAGCGATTACCAATAGTTTGGCTTTCAACCTGCTTAGAGCCTTGGTCTTATTCGCCAGTTGGGTTCTCTCTTCTGCATTTCACAAAATAACAAACTGCCCGTCAATCTTGTAACAAAACCAGAAACCCATCAGTGTTGAGAACTTATTGAGACACAATCAATGAAGAGTCTTATATGAGAAGTAAATGCTATTTACTAACTTAAGAGTATGATATTCTGAACGGAGAGGAAAACCTCCAAAAGGTTATACCACAGCATCCATATTTGCCCTTGCCGTTTGGTTCCAGAGGACTTCACATCCCTGACACACGAGACTTAACGATCTTTATTTGGTAATTTAGCTTCACATAGTCTCTGTAACTTGAGCAGCCTGGCGCTGCCTAGTCTTTGGTTTCAAATCACCTTAATCATATTTTATCTGTTTCTTTTTTTTTTCAGGTGATAAAACCTCGACATTGGCGTAGGGCAAGAACTATGAATTCACTACCGACAAAGATTTAAGAGAGTAACGACTTCTTTTGTTTAGTAAGTGAATGAGGTAATTCCAGGGACTAGGGCTAGCACATGACACACGAGACACTAGGCATGCTCGGCAAGACCACACAAGGATGAAGCGCACCGCAACAGAACATGTGAGGGTGGCAAGCCAGGCAGAGGTGGTGAAAGTACTCCAGATTATCAAGGGATTTGTACATTTCTAGCTAAGGGAAGGGAATCCTGGAGCTATGGGGTAATTGCATCAGTAGGCAAGAGTCCTGGTCTAGGAGCCTTGCTCCCCATGATACCTAGTCATATAAATATGCCCACACCACCAACGGTAGAGGTACACAATCATAATGGCCTATGTTGTCGCAAAGTTAACAGGTACTTCAGTCCCCAAACAGCCTTATGCGCAGGATATCTTGGGAGTAGGGAACTCCATATTGACTAATGCTCCACATTAATACAACTCCATTGCTTCAGTTTCTTAGCTCTTCAAACAAGCCAAGAAAGTAGCAGCTAAAAGTTACCGAATGTTGAAAGTCCTTCCTTCCACAAGTTCATGAGTTTGATAAACTTCAACAACGAGCTGATCTCCACCACAATTTTCAGTGGGAAAGAGGCCATAACTACACGTGTATATTATTCCTACTGTCTTTATCAAATGGCTCACAGTGTAACCATGCCACCATGCTACTGTCAAATATATCCATGGAATTCAGCAGAAAGAAAAACCAACAAAAAGTTCAAAAGGGGCAAACAAAAGACTGTCACAAAAACAAGCAAAAAACACAGTCAAGAGTAGAGAACCTGTGCAGCGAACAGTGACCCCAGTGGGGCTATGGGTTATTCGGACAGCAGTTTCAACTTTATTCACATTCTGACCTCCTTTCCCACCTGCCCTTGAAAAACTAATGTCCAAGTCTTCTTCAGGTATTTCAACAACCATTGACTCGTCAGGAAGAAGAGGCATGATTTCAACACCAGAAAAGCTTGTCTGTTGCAATTCAACATTCAAATATGCAGTTATATGAAGATCAGAAGAGAGGTTTATTCAAAATAGAGCCTCAAGCACAGTAATTTGATATAGTATATTGTATCAGGCTCCGTTCTTTTAGACTTAATTTAAATCTGAAATTTTTGTCCTTATTTGAATTTTTTTCGCATTTGTTAGTTTTGGGCCAAACTTTTTGGGGGTATTGATTCGTCTCGACGAGAGGAATCGGAAAAGTAAATTTGTTTTTTACTTTTACCCAAGTATTTTGAGAAACAACCACTTTTTAGCGCAAAAATGTCTTTGCGCTAAAAAGGGGTTATTTCTCAAAATACTAGGGTAAAAGTAAAAAAAATTTACTTTTCCGATTTATCTCGTCGAGACGAATCAATACCCCAAAAACGTTTGGTGCAAAAGTAACAAATGCGAAAAAAAATTCAAATAAGGACAATTTTCAGATTTAAGTTAAGTCTAAAAGAACGGAGCCTCAACATTCATGTCATATCTACCATGTTGTGGCTAACGACCTTCAGCATATTAATCTGATGTTACATACTGTTTCCAAGTTCACGTCATATAAGTTCCTCCAACAAACAACTTCAAATGAAATTTCTCTTCTTTTTCTGGCATGTTAACTATTCAAACTCTCACCACATCTTTTATGGTTAGTCTATAAACAGAAGTGGAAATGGGGACTGCTGAATCTCCAAGACATCTGACCATCATTTCTTTATATATGTAATAAATTTATTGAAAAGACATCAAGGGGATGCCACCCATGTACAGAAGAAAGCGAAGAACGAAATGCCAAAAAGCCAACAATAGAACATATCTGAACATCATTGTCATTGTTATTTTTAGTTTGCCAAAATGATCATCAGTAACTAAACCATATTCAACCAAACAATGGGAAAATAATCCAGGAATGAGAATGGACAAGGTTTTCCCTATTCCCCAGGTAAGCCCCCTGATTTCTATGTACATGTTCTTACAGAACCAAGGTAAGCTCGCCTTATTTTTGTTTGAACATCAGAAAAGCTCAACTCACTACAGTTTCTTCAGAATAACATTGTGCCACCACACGGTTGTCCATAGTACCATTTCTATGATGAAAATTTGTCAAAAAGGACGGGGTAAAAAACACAAGGAAAAATGTTGGATGCTTAATTAAAACTCATTTTCATGCTAGGTGAGTCCAACATGGATATCTCATGTCAACTTTAAGTCTAGATGAAACACAGCAGTGACATACACATAGAACACCAGCAAAATATATGGACCAAATTCCTCACAGACGACCATCAAGTTGTTTGCCCAATTGGATCCATCTCTTAACACTTTATGGTCTCACCTTTTATGGAAGCTTTCAGAATATGAAGAGACATGATTTCGGACTCAACATCTCAAATCTTATAACTCCAAAAATCTAAGGCTTTCCTTTTAGACATCCAGGTACCAACCAATGAAACAGACAAAAGGAAAGGAAAGGGATAGCTTGGTGAAGTTACCTGCCGAAGACCTTTTGCATTAAAAGGAGATTGTCGCACAATGCGGTGTGTTCCTTTCTCTCCAGACAAATACCCATAGGCATATCGACCTTCAATTTCAACGGTTGCTGACTTAATCCCAGCTTCTTCTCCCGAGGACATTTCAACCACTTTTGTTTTGTATCGCTGCTTCTCTCCCCATCTCACATACATTCTGAGAAGCATATCAGCCCAATCCTGCACTGGAAATTAGCCAACAATATTATAGAAAGCAAGTAGATAATCACATGGACTTTGCAGTTCACCTTAGATATCTAGCAAGAAGTTTAGTTACAATATGAATGCAAGGCTTGAGACTGTTGAACAGGACAGAGGGCATACAAATCAACCAAGTTAGCTCTTATCACAGAATCCAACCGGCATCCAGAAGAGAGAATGAAACCAAGATGACAAGAAGCTCTAATGGAACATTCCTGGTAAACATTAACCTTTATGTTTGGAGGGTGAGGGGGAGGTTGAAAAAGGGTGTGTGGATAGTCCTTCTTTGCATGGAGTATCGGTGGTTGCCTGGCTCTCATTTTTGTTGAACAAGGCGTCAGACCTCATATTTATAACTATTATATTATTTCATATCCTTCACAACCCCCCCCTCCCTTTCCTTGTCGGTTAACTCTTTTGCATTCACTACTTTCTTATTGCTTGGTGAGATGAGTGTTTACGGACAAGTCTCCTCGTCCTTCTTTCAGAGGGTGTTGGTCAGGTGAGGTGGCTTGAATTTGAGGGAGTTCTTTCGTGTGGATGGATATGTGGGGTTTTTTGTTTGATGGATTGGTTGATGAGTGGGCGGGGGACGGGGGAGTAGTTGATGAGTGGGCGGGGGACGGGGGAGTAGTTGATGAGTGGGTGGGGGAGTAGAGGGTGAGGGGGAATACCGGAATAGAGGGCGACTGTGGTTGGAGGGGGAGGTGAGGGTGGGTGTGTTTGGAGGGGGAGGGTGGTCAGAGGTGCATGGATAGACCTTCTTTGCATGGAGTATCGGTGATTGCTTGGCTCCATTTTTGTCGAACGAGGGTCAAACCTTGAATGAGTCGAGAAGAAGCCTTTTTGCCTACCCTCTCCGATTGATAGTCGGGGGTGGATCTTTCCTTGGAATGGTGATTTCTTTGCAGATGACCGACTGATAGCCGGGGTGGATCTCTCCTTGCATATCTGCTTGGCTCCTTTCTTTTTACAATTTCCACTGACGAGCTTTCTCATTAAGAGCATGAATTCCCCTTTCCTTTTCTCAATTTAAAGGCTATCGAGTTTTCCAAAACAGAAGAAGCAAAAAAGATCAAACTTAGAACACGGGAAAGGAGACGCTACTACAGAGATCGGTAGGTCCAGCCGTCAGTACCTTATATTACACAAAGCCTTTGGCCAGCTAATCGGCCTTACCTCTTAGGCATTAGTGGACGCGAAAGGCGGTCCAACTGAGAACAAAGAGAAAGGGGGCAACCTGCTTACTAAGCGCTGGTTCTATCCCATCTGAAATCATTCGTTCACCCGAAAGTCCTCTCTCTACGATAAAAGGCAAAATCATTTAGGCTCTTTCACACAGGAATTTTGTATAGTGAATAATGAATTTCGTACAGCCAAATTCAATCAGGAAGCTCAGCGACGAAGCGCATCGGCATAAAACGCTCATAAGAAGGGTCGCCATGGAACAAGAAAGGAGGACCATTCGTTATTATCACTAGTTCGATCTTTTGGTTAGCATACGGGGTGAATCCTTGGCCAGCAGCCAACATACTTGCCCATCCAAGATCCGTAGGAAAGTCCCATCCCTCAGCGGATATGGCATCCTCATCAGCGTAATGGACGAGATAGAAAGTTGAATCAGATGTAGTAGGAATTTCTTAATTAACTAGCTTGAGGAAAGGACCGTCACTTTATTAATATTGTCACTTTTCTTTGAGCTAGGGAGTTAGGGCATGGATTCGAGTTCCTTCCTAGATGACTACAGTTCTTAAATCGAAGAAGGGCGAGAAAGAGGAAATGATTCAAATTCATGAATAAAGAGTCATTTTTGTCAAAAAGGGTTCAGACCTCGGAGACAGGGGATGGTTCGGCACATGCTTTTTGGTGTTATTTGGACTTTGTCATCCGGGACATAGTTGTTATTTTATTATTTCCGAGCCCTTATTTGGCATGCTCTTGACTGGCCATTTTTGTCTCCCATTTGTTTTGGAGGTGTGAGGTCTCTAGGCCATTACTAGCTCAGTTATGGTAGAGACACCTTTACACCGTCCTCTTAGGAGTTTGGATTCAAGGTTAGCTCTTTTAGGTTGTTTTTGTATCTCCTTGAGGTAAGTGTTTTGTATTTATGCACTTCCCTTTTATATATACAAATTGTTTACTTATCAAAAAAAGAAGGTAAACCTTTATGTGCGTGAATGAATCCAACAGACAGTTGGTAAGGGTCATCTACTAAAAATTCAATAGCCAAACAGATCTGTGCAGTAAACAAAATGCTGGTCCCCTGCAAGACTATATATGTG
The DNA here is from genome assembly GCA_025642025.1 of Rhododendron ferrugineum. Taxonomy (NCBI): domain Eukaryota; kingdom Viridiplantae; phylum Streptophyta; class Magnoliopsida; order Ericales; family Ericaceae; genus Rhododendron; species Rhododendron ferrugineum. Next base: position 15,747,342 of record JAOTQK010000024.1, on the reverse strand, counting down.
CATTACAGATAACAGACCTGATTCCATCAAAAGAAGGGGAAAAAATAATAATAATGAAACCAGTCAACCTTCTTCTTGTAGTGTGTAAAGTAACAATTACCTGAGCATCAGTACCCCCAGCACCAGCTGTGATGTAGAGGACAGCACCTTCTTTGTCATATGGACCAGAAAGCAGTTGTGTCAGCTCAAACCGATCCAATACCTTGTTCAATTCTTTTACGAGACTGACAGCCTCTTGAAGAAGTGCACCATCAATAGAATCCATCTCCTCAGTAAGATTAACTATTGTTTCTGCATCTTCAACCTGCATGAAACAATCAATGAATTATAACCAACATAGTATGTCCCAAGTTCGTAGCTAAGGGACACACCATGAGTAAAAGGATATGAGGCAAAGACAAGGGGACGATTGGGCACTGATGGTACAATCTCGCACTAAAGGTCTATTTGAACAAAGCTATTAAATTAAAGCCAAACTAAACATCAAACACAATGGTTTATGATTCTTAATGTGCATATAGTTCCAACAAACAAGGTGCACAAATATGAGCTATTACAAGAAGACAAAAATCACAATATGATTGCACACTAGAAAAACGATTATTAAATCTTTAGTGTCGCTTGTGAGATTAATTGGTTTATGGTATCATGCTTTTTCTTACCTGTCCGTTATGAAACACCCATCGGCCCCACCAGAACTAGCATGCAAAATCAAATTGAAAACAGAAAACCACTCTAACCTAGAAAAGATAAAAAAAATCATACTATTGAAAAGATTGGGCAATTAAACCTGTGAAAAAACTAAGCTGTTTATCAGTGCTATAACAGAGAAAGTTAAGCAAGGAAAATGGTTCCGAAAGGGGGAAAAAAAGTTTGGGACCTGTGTTTTGATCTCAGTCAGAAGCTTTATTTTGTCTTTGACATCATTGAGAGCCATCAGGATTTGTTGGGCTCTAGAACGGTCATCCCAGAAGGAGTCATCTGCTGCTGCCGTCTCCAAACGTCTTACTTCTTCTTCCAACTGCTCTAGACCAGAAGAGGTCCGTACCTCTTCAACACGTTTTGAAGTAGTTTCGACATCCTTTCGTAACAAATAAAAATCTGGTTACAAATTGAAAAATCTTTCAGATATGGTTACTGCACTGCCACCTTGGGGCTATTTAACTACAAGGATGATTCCTATGCCCCATAATAATGAGACTTTGCACACAGAATTGGTCACCTAAATACTTGATGTGGCAAGTTTTTTTATACATACACCTTCTTTGATTCCATCAAAACAAAACTCTTTGCTAGTTTTCTCATATGATTGCGATAGTGATGGTTTAAAAATTCAGCGAGCGAACTAGGAAGAATCCGATGCAAGAGATACAACAGTCCTGTATTGTTTGGAGCACAATGAGTGTCACGGCAAAATCATGTCATGGTTTTCCAAAAGCACAGCATTAGTATCCAATTGCACTTAACCAAAAAAACGGAAGAAGTAGTGCTAGTAGTCACTTTTCTAATTTTTCATCCGGTACTAATCAGTATATCAGGCTTATCAGCAACATAAGCAGATGATGAAAAACGCACAAAAGATTTAGAACAAACAAGATATTGACTAAGTAACCAAATAGATACTACATCGTATCATTAGTTAGTCTGTAAACTACTTAAGAAAAACCTAAAATTAAACAGACATACCTTGCATGTCCCATTCTCTTGTTTCAGGGCTGTCTCCCAAACTTAATTGACTCTCAGGTGTTGCAAGTAAAACTGGGACAACACAGCATAATATATCAATGAACCGCCAAAATGAACAAATCTTAACAATTTACGTAACAAACATGTCAAAGTCCAAAATAAGCTAAAATTCATACAGACGGCTCGGTTTGGAGGCCTGATTTTCCCATTACGCATTATCCATTTTGCATGTTTTGGAGCTGATTCTAAAATGCATATTGTCAAAATGCTTTCTGAAAAATGAATGGGAGAATGCCGAATCCAATAATCACTATTGGAGTAGCTTTTTAGATTCTCATTATACTTGCACTCGCAAAATTTATTTTGCACATATCATCCAATTCCAAACACTGCTACACATTCTAGTTATTATCCGAACCTATGATCTAAAATCCAGAATCCAGAATCCGAAAAATAGTTGCCTCCCAAACACTCCCTGGCTATAATAGGCAGCATAAACCTTAACATCTGGAAATTTCTCCGATAGACGGCATTAACCCAAGATTGTACTAATAGCAGGACATCAACTACACCGTCCGTAAACCCATATGACCAACAGCAACATTGGCAACAATGCAATGTAGAAAAAACCCATTAGAATTCTAGCCGCGATAAGCAAAGCATTTTTTTGGGTCAATCGATGGGAGAGAACATTTACAACATATATGAATTACAAAGTCCAAACCCGGGACACTATATCAATTGTGAGAGTCCACGAGATAGCCAAGCCTAACAACTTTACCAATACAAGAAATAAGCCTATCATAGGGAAGAAACAAAGAAAGATAGGAAAGCCCATCTAAGGAAAGAACACCCACACTCAGGTGGAGAGATTCGATCTCGTGACCTCCTAGTGAAATGCAAGAGTCCTAGCCAGCTGTCCTTACAGTTGTTTTCAAGAAAAGCATTCAAAAGCCTATCATAATTTATCAGGAATTTAACTCTTACCCACTTAAATTCTACATTTGAAACAAAACTAGCAAGTTCAATTGGCAATAAGAAACCCATCAAAGTTCCACACGAATTGAACTAAACCCCGCAATAAACAAAGGGTAATTTACACTAATCAGATGCAAATAAAAGAGGGAATCACTTGAAATTGAGGTTAACGCACCAGTTGAAGTAGACCGCGAAGAAGGCGAGAAGGTTGTGGAGAAACCCAGGAGTGGACGGGGAGGAGAGAGAGAGGAAGTGGGCTTCGGCGGGTACTGGAGAGAGAGTGGTGGTCTAGTTCTACTAATACGTGGTATTGGTGATACAAGAATTGTCGGAGAACGTGTTGGGCAGGAGTGCAGTGGTCCCAGGAGGTGGTCGGATCGCTGCTTTGTGAGGGTTTGCGCGAGACCCTCTATGGTGGTCTCTGCCATAAGAGAGATGTGTGTGTGTGTGTGAGAGAGAGAGAGAGAGAGAGAGAGGGAGAGAGGGGGATAAGCTACTGTTAATTGGTCGAAACTCCTGCAGAGATGAAACCGGCT
>JAOTQK010000024.1:15727298-15742729 GCA_025642025.1 Rhododendron ferrugineum | reverse complement strand
AAAAAAATTTGTGCACAATCTGTGCACAGATTGCTGTATGTGTAGACTTTCTGCATGTTTTTTTACCTTCTTTATGTATCAATGTTTTTCGACACAAAGTGAAATGTCAATTGATAAGACGAAGTGCCAAAATTAATTTTTGATTAACTTAGAGCATTTATAATGTAATAATCAAAATTAAAAGATTGCTAAAATTAACTATGTGTGCTTAAAAAAATGTTCATATTGTAATAATCAAAATTAGTAACCTCCTAACCAATAATCAAATTTGAGTATTTAAATAATCAAAAGTAATACTAAAAATTTCACTATATTAGTTTTTACAACTCTCTAAATAAATAATCAAAAAATTGACGTGACAAATTTTAATTATTCATTTTTTTATTATTACATTGCGGACTGTAAGCGAAGCTAACCTTCTCACTTCTCAGCCCAACGGCTCCTCTCCTCCCCAAAGACCAAAGCCCTAACCTATCTCCAGTATCCCTCTCCGTCTCTCTCCGACCATCTCCTCCTTCTCCGGCGATGACCCGCACAACTCCACCCCTCTCTCTCTCCATCATCGCACGATTGGCCTGATCTCGAACTGATTCTCGAGTCCTCGACTATAAACTGGTCTCTCTCTCTCTCTCTCTCTCTCTCAGATGCCACTTTATATGCTCTATTTAAAAACTTTTCAGAATCATATATAGTCTCTGTTATAAAATTCTGCTGCTTATAAAGATGAAATTGCATAACGTTGATGTTTTTTTTCCCTCCCTCCCCTCGAGATTGGAAAACAGATTTGGGCTTTGGATATTCCTTGAATTTTTAATTCTACGATTTCTGCTCGGGACTGCTCAATCCAACTATTGTGCGATTATTTGCTTCAATTCAGTTGACATCGAAGAAAGAAAGATGGACGAGAAACAACGATCAATCCTCCTCGGCTCTTCCTCTCGCTTCCCCCCACCTCCAGGTCCGCATCTCACTCAATCACTCTCGAATCACCGCACATTATTGCGCACTCCTTAACCACTAATTTCATATCTTTCGATTTTTCCACAGGAGTGAAGCTATCTTACGGAACGGCGGGGTTCAGAGCCGACGCTTCGATCCTCCAGTCGACGGTGTTTAGGGTCGGGATACTGGCGGCTTTGAGGTCTTTGAAAACGCAGTCGGTGATTGGTTTGATGATCACTGCTTCACATAACAAAGTATCTGACAATGGTGTCAAAATCGCCGATCCGAGTGGGGGTATGTTGACTCAGGCTTGGGAGCCCTTCGCCGATGCTCTTGCGAACGTCCCCAATTCTCTACATCTCGTCCAGGTCTCCCTTCTTCCCCTATCACACTTTTTTTTTAAATAACAGGATGTCCGGGCCAACTTGCGCGCACCCGGCTAATTCTGGGGCGGCCTTGAAGTTAACGACAGGCCAAGGCCAAACCTCCAGTGGGCCGAAGGTTTGAAATGTTTAGCCTCCATGGGAATGTAACATGTGGCCTCGTGGAGGAGCACTTAGTTTTCTCCTATCACACTTCGTGTATTATTTCTGCTTGCGACCGGGCATTGTGTAGGTAACTCGACTTACCCATTGCCATTTTGGGTGCCAAATTCATAATTTGACAATTCTTTTGGTTAAATTCAGTTCCACTCACTCGTTGATGCCAGTAAAATGTGAATGCCATCTTTGATACCAAATTTGGCACCAAAGATGACTATAGCCATTTCTCCCTCGTCATTGATTCGCATTGACAAATGAATGAGTTTATATTCAGTGGTGTTGATTTGACATTGTGCCAAATGGAACCAAACTGGTCCAGTATTGACGCTGTAGCAAGCCGAAATAAGGTCATTTTGGCGCCGACAGGTGAACGTGCTCTTAGAAGCAAAAATACCATGCTAATCATGTTTTCAAATCAGGATATGTATCATGTCTCGTTTTTCTTAATTTATTACTCGTATCGGGATACGTAGCCCATATCGTAAGATACATTAACAAAAGCTAATATACAACTCAAAATAGGTATGCCAAATAACACACTAAAAATCTATTGAATATATGGAAAAAAAAGTTTTTAGGATGAAAATTTTGGAAGTTTCCCAAGTGGGGTCTATAACATTGAGGCGTTCTAGTGTCTTGGCTGAGGGAAGAGAAGAAGAGCCCTTATCCAATTGATCATATGTTCTTTCTTCTGCTTGAGACCTAATGGATTGAGGATGCATTTTGTTCAAATGGTTTGAACATGGCCATAATTAGATCAAACGATTTAGAACATGTTTGGAGTTCCGCTTCTTAAAAGAAAGTCTTAACTTTTTGTCAATAAGTAATCGTCGGATATGTACCGTATCGGTATACGCCTTTATTTCGTGGGATACATCATAGTATCGTAGGATTTCTATAAAAAAGGATACATGGTGTGATACGTATAGTTTTTAGAAGGAGACAAGACGAATCGTGATAGTGACTGGATACGTATCTTGTATCGTGGGTTATTAACAACCATGGCTATATTCTTGGTAAAAGTTTCAAAATTTGATAGAGGATATGAGAAATTTATTATCTAATATCGTAGGAACCTTCCAATCAAACCCTTTATGTGGACGTATGATTAGTTTGTTTTTGTATTTCCTACCCTATGTTGTATATAACATTGTAATGTTATGTTGATCTATCAGGAGCCTACCTCTAGAAGGACACTTTTTGTGTGTGTCGTCTTTCTTTCCTCCTTTTTTTTCCGGCATTGGGGAGGTGTAATTAACCCTGTGCATGATCTTCCAAGCCTTCGGCCCACCCAAATCCCTGTGGTTCAATATTCAATCTTGGGACCTGAGTTAATAATCTGATTGCTTTGATCTTGAACGTACAATGAAAAACAAATACCACACCCAATATTTCCAATCCTTTAGAAAATAAAATTTCGCAAAAAGCATTCAAATTGAAGAATAACTAAAAAGACTACTTCAAAATGCATAAAATGAAAGTATGAAAACACAACATCTGAGCATTCAATAGCCTATATTTCATATCAGTGAAATGATCACAACAATGGGGACAGGAAAAAACGGTAAAACATAACCCGAGTACTTTCTATGTATCTGTCCATGAGAGTGACCGTGTTACAACTAACAATAGATGTAGCAAATGATTAGAATTTCATGGTTCATTCCGATTAAATAAGGCAGAGCATGCAACTCTTAGGAGATTGCAGAGTGGAAAAGAAGAAGTTTGAGGTTATACAATGGGTGAAAAAGGAATGTAAGAAGGAAAGAGAGCATATGCTTGCATTGAAAGTGTGTGTTGGGTAATTGCTTCCCTCCGGTCTTGATTCAGTCTTGATTCAGATCTTGGCTCATCAGAAGAACACTTCTAATTATCTAAAACCATAGCTTTAATTAAACTGCTCTAACAAGGGGCCATTACTGGAAACAGAAACTGGAGATCTGATTTGTGTTTAATATTGTCATATGAAGTAGTGAAGTTGGTGTCAATTTGGAGTGGAATCTTGTACCAGATACTTTCATTTAAGGCAATTTTTGTGGTTGTGGCCCACAACCCTTGGACCTCCTTGATCGTGTCGTTTCTGTATCAAAAATAATTTATAAAACGAAATAATTACTACTACCTAAGAGATAGCGGTAAGTACTCCGAGTATCATCCTCAGGGATTACAAAGGCTAAGTTGTGGCTATTTCAATTAATTTCTAAATTAATTCGGAAAGAGATTTGATTGTTGGATTTCGAAAATATTAAAAGCTAAATTAAATTAAAGCAATTAAGAAGTAGAGAGTTTATGAGAGAAAAGATCTAGGGTTTTGAATCCACTCGACCCGTTGTAACAATATTTATGCGATGATAAAGGTTAATTACTCGAATCAATCCGGATATCGCTAGGGTTCCTGGGCCCTCACGGTATCGCCTAAAGATATTTATGAATCACCGAATAGCATGAGATATCGCCGCCTAGCACGAACCGTCTTACTAGTACGACCCGTCTCTATGGCACGGATCGGCTAATAGCACGGCGCGTCTTACGGAGCATAACCCATCTTACTCAGTTATCACAAACTAATTAAGAACTGTTGTATGAACGTGCATAAAAACCTAAGAATTCATACACAATATGTGATGGAAAGAATTAATATTCTAAATAAATCCTTGAGAGTCATACAACCATGACTCGAATAAAAATCTAAATCAAAACATAAACAATATTACTAGGAGTTCGAGCTTCATCTATGCCCTTGAAAAGGAATTAGCCGGACATCGGAAAGTTGTCTTCGCAGCCTCTAATGGCATCCAATTCCGAGACCCCGTTCTCCGCCCCCTCTGTAATGTGTGTGATGATCCTTTTATAAGCTGCCAAGGGACAACCCTATTTTCTTTCTTTTTCCTCAAGGCTGTGGGCCATCCTAGTTGCTGAGAATTGGCTTAGGTCCAATTCTTTTCTTTGGTCCCAAACTCTCTCAGTCAAAATAAATAATAGAGAGTAGCCTTTTGGGCCCATCGAGACATGCATCAGCAGGAGCAAAAATAATATGGCCCAATCCATGATTTAGTCGGCTTTAACGTATTAAGATTCCAAAAACCTACAATACACAAATTAAGCATTAAGCTCCGAGTAACAACATAAATGAACTTAACAAAGATAAATTAGGGGGCGCGTATGTGAACATTTACGCGCCTATCACTCCTGCAGAAGTAATGCCTTTTTCATTGTCTATCTCGTAATCAATCACTCAATTCCATCCTAGAACTAAGTGATCAAATTAAGAACAAGGAAAAGAGGATGAACAAGAAGTAGAGTCGAAAGACTTATTAGTTACCAGTAATCATCTTGACATTTACACCAAGATGCAGAGCACTGCGGATTGTCTCTGCACTATCGTGCCTAGGAGGATCAAAGAGGGACAACAATTGGCAATGAGTGGAGAGGCCACCCAGGCTCATATACTAGTTTTGGAGGTTGGAATCAATCAATGTGGGACAAACTCTAACACTCCCCCGCACGTGCAACGTTTTTCGCAGATGACCTCATACTTTTTGCTAAAGCGACTAAGTCTCAAGCTAGAGTGAATTATGGTTGATTCCTCATTTTTGCATGCTTCTGTGTGCTAAGCGAAGTGCCTTGCAATTGTGAGGGATTCTAAAGCTGCAGCAGTTTGTGAAAGTGGGTGATTATGTAGTGTTTCTTTTCACATTTAGGCCTAGCTTAATTGCAAGAACACCCCCTTAACTATCACATTTTGGCAATTTCACCCTCTTAACTACCAAACTCCCCAACTACACCCCCTTAACTACCAAATTCGAGCAACTTCACTCCCTCCCCCATTTTCTGTTAAAAAAATGGACGGACTAAAAAGAAAAAGACCAGCGTACCCCTAAGCTTTAAAAAACGAAAACACGGTTTTTATGCTTGGAAGAAAAAATATCGATCTCATCCCACCACACACCTCTCTCTCTCTCTCTCGTCTTGGGTCGAGGTCGACCGAAACCCTAGAACCCATCTCCCATCTCATCTCATCTCTACTCATCTTCCATCTCACTCTAGAAGATCTGGTGTGGAGGAGAGAGAGGGAGGGTATAATCTGGTGTAGAGGAGACAGAGATGGGGTGTATAACACTCCAAAAGGGCATTTTGGTATGTTGAATTAATTTTCCATCCAAATTCCTAACAGAATTGGACAGAAAATGAGGGAATGGGTGAAGTTGCTTGAATTTGGTAGTTAAGGGGGTGTAGTTGGGGAGTTTGGTAGTTAAGGGGGTGAAGTTGCCAAAAAGTGATAGTTAAGGGGGTGTTCTTGCAATTAAGCCGTAATTTTATTCAGGTTATAAGTTAGTTCAAGAGGTAAACACTGTGTTCGGTTGCCATTTATCTTTAGTTTTAGTTTTGTTTTTCAATCATTACCCTATATATTTCTCCAATCATTACCCTATATCTCCAATTATTAATTTCGTTTATCTCTCCAATCATTACCTTATTTCTCTCTCTACCCACTACGAAACTAAACTAAACTACCAACCAAACAAAGCCAAAATGATTTACTTTGTCGTGCAATTTTGTAACAGAATAGCTTGATCAGCTTCTAATCTCAGTGACCAAATTGAGTATTGCTTTATATGATGGAGTAGTGCACACAAAGATTTGCACTTCTACGAGTAGAATGATCTTGATGCTTATCGGTTGAGGTTTAAAAGATTTACGATTCGTTGGCCATTTCAGTGAACGTGACAATATCATGAACGTGCATTATTTGTACAAAGTTGTGTCTTGTGGGTGTAATGGACCTCTCCATTACATGAAGAGGATCTTGATCACATAAATATGCACATATATGGCAATATAGGAGTGCATTTATCTCTGTAGTCTGTAGATTCTGTAACTAGTTTAGGTTTCGGTAAAATGGCTTTAGGTTTGTGGTCAGAGTTCAGATAGATATTTTGCGGTACTACGTGGATTTATGAGAACTTTGCTTTGCTTTGCTTGTCTAGTGCATTCCATTGGTTTATGAATGAACATGCCTGTTTTTGGAAAACAGTTGGTTGATGATTTTGTGATGAAGGAAAACATACCACTTGAAGGAGTGCAGTCAGCTGTGATATTATTGGGAAGGGACACGAGGCCAAGTGGGGAGTCACTTCTAGAAGCTGCAAAGCAAGTATGGCTACCTTTCAAATATCTCTAACTTTCCATTGTTTATATGTGTTAGTTTCAAGTCATGAGCATGTAAAACTTATTCATATTACATGTTCTCTTCTCTATATAGGTGTGGGCCTATTTCTTTTTACCTCCAACACCATATACTATGGTTTCAAAAGTTAACCACAGTACATGTTCTCTTCTCTATCTGTTTTTTATGCATAGGAACAATGGAAAAAGCGTATGAGATAGAATACTAACTGGATGGTGCGGCTGTCGATGAATACAAAGTCGATGGTTGGTCAATCAGCTACTCTTTTTTTTTGTTGTTGTTGTTGTTAGTTCAGTGTAAAATAAACCAATTATATGGGGCTTTAGCTAATTAAACAAACCTAACGAGGACAAATTGGGCTTTTGGGGATGTGTTGTCCAACCCTAAGTCACACAGTTCGTGAGTGTGTGCGGATGCGGGTGCGAGAGCGCCAATAATTAGAACTGTAAACCAGAGCATCTCAGAGCGTCTTCACCATATATATGTAAATCTTTTATACTCCATGGTTTTTTTAACTGGCCTTGAGTGCTGCAATATTTGGTAATACAATATTTCATTCATTTCATATTACTGATATTTAAGAACTATAAGTTTCAATTGACTGTGTACACATTTTTTTTGCTTGCAAAGTGGAGGACAATGCAAACAAAGTTATCCATAGAGTTGCAGACTAGTTTTGGTATTGCACTGACAAATCCATTAGGCAATAGTTCCCTGAGATTTGATGTTATGCAAGCTTATAGTTTTTGTTGGCTAGAAACTAAGCATGTGCATTTCAACTATGGAATTAACATAAAATCTGTTGTTTTGACAAACAAATTCGTGCACGGGCAGAAAACAGTTTGCGGATTATGTTCGAATTTTGTATGAGTTTGCCAATACGCGATTTGAGTGCGGGTCTCCGCTACCCCAAACCCATGAATTGGGTGGCTAAGGTCCAACCCAAGTTAAACAAGCCAAGATGAGCTGTAGATTCTGTGATCCTCTCAACCTTTATATTAATTTGCTGATGTGGCGTGAGGTGATTGGCTGGGTGGACTCCATGCCCTTTCTGCCTAAGCTGGACAGAATTTAATTTCAAATTGAAAACATATCCCAAAATCACATGTAAATAATTCATACTTGGGCAGCGAGGAGGGAGTGAAATCTTTATTTTTCTCGATTTTTGTTCTTTGATTCCCTGTATATGCATTACATGCAGAGAGGTTGTACCAACCTTGCCTTTGAGTGAATTTATTTCTCCAATCATAGAGAGGTAGAGGGAAATTCTCATTCATCTTTTCATATTCAACTCAAGGGAATCAGTTCGATAGTTGGAGCTGTTGCTGTTGACATGGGAGTGCTAACCACCCCACAACTGCATTGGATGGTTCGATCCAGAAACAAGGGCATGAAAGCAACAGAAATGGATTATTTCAACCAGCTTTCAAGCTCTTTCAGGTTCATTTGAGCCACTAATACATACAGTCCCATAGTTTCCTTGATCAAATTTATTACGAATTATTTGGTTAATCGGTGCATGATTTGTCAGGTGCTTGATAGATCTGATTCCCCCGGGAAGTGCAGTCAGTGTGATGGACAAGTTGATCGTGGATGGGGCAAATGGTGTGGGTGGAGAAAAACTTCAAGTTCTCAAGAAGGTGTTGCATGGTTTGGATATACAGATTCGTAATTCAGGGAAAGAAGGTGTACTCAATGAGGAAGTTGGTGCTGATTATGTGCAGAAGGAGAAGGTTGTTCCTCGTGGGTTTGCTCCTGCTGATGCTGGTATGAGGTGAGTCATCTTCCTTTTGGTTCATCTTGTCGTTTATTAAGATGAATATTGGTGGTAAATCCAACTCGATTTTCCCAAAATCTTTTCATCTTGTTACAGCTGCATCGATCACAAATGATTAGCATCGGAACCTATGTTGCAATTTGATGCATATATTGTCGTTATCCGCTTACTCTGATGATGCGGACTAACTTACTATTTCGTATGAATAAAGTGTAAAGAAATGTTGGCACAGGTGTGTTATCTAAATCAGTTTCTCTGATATAACTGGTACTTGGGTTTGGTAGTGTTGCCCATTTTCAGTTAAGTCCCATCTCTCAAGTTACATGCCCAAAATCTTAAAAAAGGTGCTTTACAACTTCTTGTGTATTTTTTACATTGGTACTGATGTGGGAATTAACTGCTTGGATGGTTCTAGTGTTTCAGGTGTGCAAGTTTGGATGGAGATGCTGATCGGCTTGTCTATTTCTCTGCAATACAAAACTCTAATAATAGGATTCGTCTTGTTGATGGGGATAAGATCTTGTCTCTGTTTGCTTTATTTATCAAGGAGCAACTAAGCATCCTCAATGATAATGAAGGTGACAGAGAAAACAACTCTTACCCAGCAACTCTTGGTGTTGTTCAGACAGCTTATGCGAACGGGGCATCCACAGATTACCTCAAACATTTAGGTCTAGAAGTTGTGTTTACTCCGACAGGAGTGAAATACTTGCATGAGAAAGCTGCAGAGTATGATATTGGGATCTATTTCGAGGCAAATGGGCATGGAACCATATTGCTCTCGGAAGGTCTCTTGCACTGGTTGGATGGCAGAAGCAGCGAGCCTTCTTTAACTTCAAAAGGTCATATATGATACAATTCCACATTTCCCCCCACCTTGTTTTGTTATTGACAAGGATCAAAACATCCGTTTCGTGTGCTGTTTTGGGGCATTGAAACAGAAACATTTTTTAAAAGTCTGTGCCAATGTTTCAGAAACATTTTAAAAGAGACAAAAGGATACTGAAAATGGAAAAGACTCTTAGAAGCATGAACTATTAAAGTTAAGTGCATAAGCCTGAGAACTGGTAATCCGATGTATTTAGATTTGTTGATTGATTAACTAATTGACAAGAAGAGGAACAAGTATAAATAAAAAAAGGTACACATTGTTATGAAATGAAAATCGGAGACTATTTAAACTAAATTTCAATTAATTGACAAGAGGAACAAGTATAAATAAAAAAGGTACACATTGTTATGAAATGAAAATTGGAGACTATTTAAACTAAATTTCAAATCCGCGTTGGCACAAGTTTTTTTTTCTTTTGTTGTGTTTTCTGTTGCTGGAAAGACTGCAATCTAGTGTTTTGTTTTGTTTCTCTCTCCTGAGAAACAGAAACTTATCTGCCCTATTAGAAGAGACAAATGAAAATGTTGATCCCTGGTTATGGACCGTAACATTATATTTTTGTCGTTGTTGTTACCTTAGGTTTCTGATGATGTTTTTTCTCCATTCTTTTGTTGTCTAAATTCATGATTTATGGATTTCTGGTTTCAGGTTCAGAACAGCAGAAGGCTGCTCTGAGACTATTGGCAGTCAGCAAGTTGATCAATCAGGCAGTGGGAGACGCTTTGAGTGGATTGCTTCTTGTAGAGGCTATTTTGCAGCATATGGGATGGTCAATTCATAGATGGAATGAACTTTATCATGATTTACCCAGCAGACAACTAAAGGTTTATTCTTTATTCCTTTCTACAATATGTTCATGGAAGCTTTCTGATTGACTTTTCAGTTTTGAATAGCTTATGCATTCCTAAGATGAATCACTTTTTGTGGTGTTATCATTTAGATACTTGATATATGTATTCCAAATCGAAGTGAAATTATCTTCAAGTTCAAAACCTTTAGTTCCTGAAAGAATGGTCTTTATTTTAGCAATACAGGCTACAGCAAAGAGAGGAAGTTGGACTTTTTAAATCTCAAAACCGTGCTTGACCACTGTAGTTCAGTGTTATATCGGGTTTATTCCTAAATTCTTGTTTCAACTTGTGAGTGGAGTGACCTTCGTCCAGATGTATGATGTAGAAGTTCAGGTTCTATCTCTTTCCTGAATCCATTCTGAAGATACGTGGTCCCTGTACAATCGAACTTGCCACCTTGTTGTACCGTTTGAACTTTCCATTTTCTTTGAAGTACTTGTTCGTTTTTTCTTTCAATAAAAATGTGGGGCTTGTTTCCTGCTTTTCAGTTCCCGTGAATTACAGGTCACATTGAAAAATCTTTGGAGTTTAGCAAGTTTTAAATACAAGGATGGTTGGAAAATAGACCTGTTGTAACTACAAAAACAAGGCTTGAATGCTTTATGTTATCATCTGCCATAATTTGTGTAGAAACTCCCATTATTGAAGCAAACAAACTTTACCGTACTGCAAACGTTGTTTAGCGTTCTCTCTAAAAGGCGCAAATGCAAATAAAAAAACATCTTCTGAAGAAGTTGTAGGTCGAAACCATGGGAAACGGAGAACGTCAGTAAAAAAGAAAAAACAGTTCTGTAGAAGTTCTCAAGAATATTGGTATGTGCTGATTGAGATTGTTCTTGGACGATAATCACTAATTTGATAACAGGCAGATATTTACATAGTCTATCAAACAGATATTTACATTTTACATAACAGTGGTCTTTCTGTTAATAGACTTTTTGGCTTTAATATACGGTCTCTATCAGTCTATCATGACTTTTTGTGCCTGAACACTAGTGTTGCATCGTATGACCTTTGTTTTTGTAATGGTTTAGGTATTCATAAGGGCCAATTGAAGGTGGTTTTCTTGGTCCGTTCTTATTTTTGTCATTAGTTCCCATTTTTAACATGCTAGTAGAGTTATTATGCATTCTGTGAGCCAAAAGTATGTTATGTTTTTATATTTGACTTATCTTTTTCCGGTAATTAAGGTCTTCAGGACATCTGATTTTGAGGTTGTTTGGATTAAGGATTTGTGGAGTGATTGACGAAGGGTAAGCAAAGGTCAAGGGATTTGCCTTTACAAATTTAGGACGTGCCCCTTGCCTCCTCTCGATCCTTGATCATAAATACAGCCTTAAAAATTGGGGCTTCTACTGTTCACATCCTGTTCAATTAAAAAAACAGTTGTTTACACCGTTCCTTGGGTTTTCAGGTAAAAGTTGTCGACAGAAGTGCCGTTGTTACAGCAAATGCAGAAACGGTGGTTGTAAGACCCCTCGGCATTCAAGAAGCCATAAATGCTGAGACTGGTAAGACATCACTATTAAACATGATTTCTCTCTGGGAGGCTAATCGTTGGCTACAAGTTTCCAGTTAATTTTGATATGTTCACTGACTTGATTGTCCATTCAAAAATGTCAGTTGTTTGGCTTGCCGTAGTATGTACCATACTCACGTCAACCTTCAATTGAAACGCTCTTTACGTTGAATGAATGTGAAAAAAGAAACAACTGCTTGCAGAATCACGAACAGGGAATTTCTGATTTTCCTGCTTGTATGAATGTTTCTTCATAATTTACAGTACAAGATTTCTTAGCAATTGAATGTGACCTAGACGACGAAGCACATAGAGACCTCGGATATTTCTGATGATTCTTTATTTTTTTTCCCTATGCAGCAAAATACCCACGAGGCCGATGTTTTGTACGACCATCGGGTACAGAGGATGTCGTAAGAGTATATGCAGAGGCGAGCACAGAGGAAGCAGCAGATAACCTAGCCAATTCCGTTGCACAATTGGTGGATCAGTTCCTCGGTCTCGGAAGCTCTTAATAATCACTTAACTAAATTTTCACCCTCATTTTCTTTTTTCAAACATCCAATCTATATGCAGCATTTTTTCAATGAAGGTGATTTTAAGGACCTATTTATGAAAATGGAGATAGTGAGACTTTACAGTAAGTCTACACACAGAGCAGTTGTGCACACAAGTTGTGCATAGAACACGATGTAGGGCCCACTACAAGTCGTATAAAAACGATCCGAGCCATTTATTAAATGTAAATCATTTTTTCAAGGGCTCCCATGAAAAGTCAGCTCAATCCAATGCTTATAGGGGGAAATGCTAGGGACACATCAATGTCATGCCTCAACCACACCTCTCTCGCATGCATGTGTGGAAATTTCACAATATATGCTAGGGACCCACATGTATGTGAGAGGGGGTGGTTGAGGTGTGACAAATTGATCCAATCATCCAACTTTTCATTATTCGAAAATCTTAATAAAAAGTTAGATGATAGGATCGAATACTTATAGGTATCGGATTGAGCTAATTTTTTGCTGGTATCACTGAAAAATATTTTATATTTAATGGACAGCTCGGATTGTTTGTGTGAGACCTGTAGTGGGCTCCACACCTGAATCTGTGCAAGTATCTGTATGGGTAGCACGGTTGGAGACTTTATGGGCCAGTATGTGTACCCTTTCCATGATTTTTATTTCATAGCTTAACTTTTTTAGCTCCTTTTGGGAGTGTATGAATTTTGAAACAAGTACCCCAATTTTGAAGATTTCTAATCTTTTCTCAGATTTATTGGCTAAACCAGATCCTGCTTACATAATTTTACAGCCTATGTCAAGGGAAATTATTTACGTTCGCATACCGTTATGTTGAGGGGACATGACAACCATGAAAAGGGTAAATTGAATTCTTTGAGACTCGTGTATTCATTCTCTAATTAGTTTCCCAACTCCAAATAAAATAAAATAAAATAAAAGAGAGAAACTTTAAAAACTTTTTGCTTTGTTTTTCCTTGCATTTCCGTTCCTAAGGGATGGAGTCAGGAAGGGGCCAGTAGGGGCGATCGCCCCTGCAAGAAGAAAAAAAAAACACTATTATTATGTATGTAAAAAAGAAAAAATCCTAAGAAAGTATATAAGCTCGCCCTTGTGTAAACTTTTGAAAAACAAAATATAATAGTCACTTTTGAAATACGAGGATATCAACATTAATTACTAAAGGCTAAGGACTAAAAGATAACAAAAAATAAAACTATAGGGTTAATATTGTAAACACACTAGAAGACAAGAAAAACACGTATTTCTGTGTACTTTTTACACCATTTAATATACATTCACATACTTATTATTGTTAGCCCATCAGGCTGATTTTATAATTTTCCTTATGAATATTCAAGTAATAAACTTCTACCTTTCATTAGATGAGTTTAGTATTTTACAGTTTTATTTTATTTTTTGCCCTAAAATCTCAATGGCACACAAAATCTACCCCCCCTCCCCTCCCCTCTCTCTCTCTCGGCACAAACATCCCCAATTGTTAAGACTTCAAAGACAATTTCGAGAAAATAGCAGTGGAGGAGAAGAGATTTTGAAAACCCTAAGGTGAAATTTAAGTTGGTCTTTCCCCAATTGTTGTTCTAGACTTCTACTAATTCTTTATTTTTTGACTGGTAAAATCAAGTAACATGAAAACCCATGTACCGAATTCGTCCAGTTGTGATGAATGAAAAAGAAGATGAACAATGAAGAGAAAAATAAGACACATACATCAAGATCGTTCCCAGTAGTTAAACCGATATATGTATTTACGATATTTTGAGTTTTAATTTATTTACGTGAATATACATGTGTATTTATATTTTTTTCTCGCATGCACAGTCGCTCTTGCGTGGTGAAATTCCTGGCTCCGTCCCTGCATTCCTTCATGTCCTTTACAAATTATAGGATTTTTTGTTTGTCGGCCGTTAGTTGGTCGGTCTTAATCAGGTGCAGATCCAGTGTAGGCACAGAGGGGTTATTTGACCCCTTGAAAACAGGGCTCTCCCAAGTCAACTCAAATACTATATATATAAAGTAGCCCGAAATGTAGACAATCTGCTATAGTATTCCAGTGGTGAGGCAATCGGCTTCCACAGACTTGAATCAAGTTTGAATTCAAGCGCCCTCATTCTCAGTTTTTGAGTTTAAATCGTTAAAATAAAAACTTGTTCACAAAATTTTAGTTTGTTGAGACTCGAACCTATGGCAAAATTAACTCATATAGCATTGGTACCACAAAGCCCATTATAATAATTCTATTTGATACGCAAATCAATTATTATAACTACATGTTTCACATAAAAGTATAGAAATAATTTTCTTTAATATTTTACATTTTGTTTAGTTTTTCTACAAGCTCAAAATTGACCAACACCAACATGAAAAATATCACACACACACACACACACATACACTCATTTTTGAATTGAATAATAAAAATTGATGCGAGTTCGCTTAGAACTTTTAAATGTGTAGAGCATGTTCTGAAAAGATGACCCCTCTATAAGACATTCCTGGATACGTCACTGGTCTTAATACCATGAATCAATAGGGGGAACCAATACAAAGAAAGATATCTTCTTTAACCCACATTTCTCACTAATGCCAAGTGTTGAGGAGCAAAATTTATTAGTCACTATTTGGTTAGTAAGGAGTAAGATGTAGTTGGGACATAGCTATCACTCTTTTGCACATGATCGTACGTTCGATTGTGTGGGACATGCTCCATTAATTATGGATTTTTTTTTAATGACAAGCGGTGGAAGATACAATTATCTGAATTACATTATGGGGAACATACGCTCACAATTATACTATGCCTAACTGAACAAACGACTAAACAAATAACCCCATTTGGAGAAAAAATTAACAATAAGTCTGTGTCAACAGACTTATTGTACACAGATTCTGCACAGATTTTTGTGTGGGGCCCACTACGAGTCTCAGATAAACAATCCGAGTCATTCATTAAATGCAAACATTTGCTCAAGTGCCCCCGCGAAAAATCAGCTCAATCCGATACCTATAGGTACTTGATCCAATCATTTAACATTTCATTATCTTGAAAAGTTTGATAATTGGGTTGAGTATCTATAGTTATTGAAGTGAGCTGAATTTTTGCGGGGGCCTTGGAAAAAATGTTTTACATTTAATGAACAGTTCGGATCGTTTGTGTGGGACCCGTAGTGGGCTCCAC
>JAOTQK010000024.1:15716984-15727198 GCA_025642025.1 Rhododendron ferrugineum | reverse complement strand
GCGGGGGCCTTGGAAAAAATGTTTTACATTTAATGAACAGTTCGGATCGTTTGTGTGGGACCCGTAGTGGGCTCCACACAAAAAATCTGTGCAAGATCTGTTACCTATTTATTGCCGTTGAAAAATTAATGTTTATTTTTGGCAATTATTGATCCCCTGACCTGTCCTTAGGGAAGTGTACAAAGTGATGAGCTGAGCTAATTGAGCAAGCCCGTTCTCCCTAAATTTTTAGTTTGTTGAGACTCGAACCCATGGAAAAATTAACTCATATAACATTGGTACCACAAAGCCTATTATAATGATTCTACTATTTGATACGCAAATCAATTATTATAACTACATGTTTCACGTAAAAGTATAGAAATGTACTAATTTTCTTTAATATTTTACATTTCGTTTAGTTTTTCTACGAGCTCAAAATTGACCAACACCAACATGAAAAGTATGACACACACACACACACACATACATATATACACTCATTTTCGAATTGAATAATAAAAATTGATGTGAGTTCGCTTAGGACTTTAAATGTGTAGAGTCTGTTCTGAAAGAGTGACCCCTCTATAAGACATTCCTGAATACGCCACTCGTCTTATTTGGTCGGTCCGTCAAATTACGACTCCATTAACTCGAACTACAGAACTCGCGATGGTGCACAATTGCTGAGCCAAAGTTCTTAACAATAACACATTATTGCCTTTGCAATAGAGGTTTGAAATGTCAAACATGAAGGTCCATCTAAGAACCAAAACAAAGAAAGATAGCTACTTTAACCTACATTTCTCACTAATGCCAAGTGTTGAGAGGAGCAAAATTTATTGGTCACTATTTGGTTGGGATATATATGCTCCATTAATTATGAATTTTTTCTTTAATGACAAGCGGTGAAAGGTACAAATATCTGAATTACATTATGGATTGAGAAGATACGCTCACAATTATACTAAGCTTAACTGAACAAACAACTAAACAAATAACAAAAACTTGCGAAAAGCAAAAATTTAGGGAGTCTAAAAAGTTTAAAAAAAAAAAAAACACGAACAAAAGGAAAAAAAGTTCACTAAAGATGGAAAATACCGAACATCTGGTATTTTTGTCGTCCCATTAACTTTTTTCAACTTCGGTCTACATTTGTGTACTTTTTTTTATTCTTCTCATCGCGATAAAACAATTAATCTCAAAAAACACGATGAAAAACTAACAAAAACTTACGAAAAGCAAAAATTACCCGAAATTTTTTGGGAGAATGGCTCCAAAATAGCAATTGGCCGACACTGCATTACTGGCTTGATAGCTCTCTTCAGTTCTGTCTCTCTCACTAAAATTGATTATCAGATGGTTTTTGAAGATAAGAAACAAAAGATGGTTTTCACTCTTTTTCGGCCATCAAAATCTACTTTTCAGCTACTTATTCGGCACATAAAAATCACCATTACAATCATCCCCAGATCTCTTTCAAATTGAGGTCCTGGGTTCGACTCCTGCTGGAGCAACACCCTTGGGTCCCAAGCTATGGATAGCTTCTGGACCCCGTGCTAACCCTAACAACCCCCACTAACTCCCGCTGATGTATGACGATTGAAAAAAAAAAAATCATCCCCAGATCTCTTTCAAATTGAGTACTTTGTGTCGTTAAAAAGCTATAAAGATGTATATAAACACCTTTTTGGTTCTGTTTTACTAACGTCATACTACTATTTTGAGTTATGATTTTTAGGTTTTTTTTTTAAGGACTAGTTCGGTCTAGTTTTGGGCCGTCGTGGGTCTCTTCCGGGCTCATAATAAGGATCGGAATTTTTCATTTTGTAGAGCCCGTCGAATGTCATCTGTGCTAAAAAATAAATTAGCTTAATGGAATATCGATAGGTACACGATTGAAACAAATTTGTACAAGAAAAATGGGAGGAAAAAAAATTCAAAACTTAAAATTTTCATTATCGATGTTCGATCAAGCTAATTTTTTGCGTGGATGACATACTCGACGAGCTATAAAAAATGAACAATCCTGATTGTTAACGGCCCAAAACTGGACCGAACTGGTCCTTAAAAAATTGGACTGGACCTCAGCCCGATTTTTAGAGGTGCCCAGAGGGCCGAACAGCCCGCAAACCCACCCGAGGTATGGTGTATTTTGGTGGATCGGGTTCGTTTCGGTTTGGGCAGTTTTCAAATATATGAATCGCCCAAATCGCAACCAAACCAACCGAAACGGACAACACTCATGGATGAGTGCAGATGGAGAAAATGACAAACCGCAGCAAGGGGTTTGATTTCAAAACTGAACCGCACAAAACAGCCCGCCTGACAGATTTTTCATAGTAATAAATTAGAGTGTTTGGATTAGCCTACGCACGTTGATAATTATGGAAAGATCAATCACAAAGCATACTAGTGGATGGCTTATTTAAAGCCGGGAGTGATCACATTCCTATTTAGTTTGAGAATGTAATTCCTCGTTTAATATGCCATCGGGAACCACGTTTCTATTCCAGTCTGTTCCAAACATATGAATCATAAAAATATCTATATAATAACGGAGCTCATTATTTGAATCTTACATAGATTCATCCATATATCTTAACCATTAAAATCTATATCCCATAAATCTCCACCTTCCATTTTACAAAATGGTATTTTTGAAAATACATACTTCCTCTGTCCTTAAATAAGTGTTCGGCGCACAAAACTAGTCCTTACAAAATATGAATGTTTTTCATTAAATTTTTTTTTCACAATCTAATAGAACTCATTACTTTCTATTGATTTGTGAAATTTTTTTAATTTTTTTAACGAAACAAATGCATCTTTTTGATGGCCTAGGTTTGCTCATCAGACACTTATTTAGGAATGGAGAGAGTAACATTTTTAGAGCAAAAAATAGAGCATTTATCCCAATCACACAATTTTCTCTACGTCTCTTATATTCAAAATTTGAAACTGACTCTCTACCATTAATTCTTGATGTTCATATCTCAGATGGTGAGACCATTTTTTTTGTTTGTTCATATCTGAGGCGGCGGGACCGTTTTTTTACTTTGTTGTTGTTTGTCTTTCTTTTTAGCCCATTTGTAATTCTGGATAGTTGCAAAATCACTATTACGTCGCGTCGTTCCTTTAGGCACGGGTAATTCCTATGAATATGCTTGGGTTATTTTTCATTTTTTTTGTTCATGTAGTTGGGTTCGTTGGGTAAGGATTGATATATTGCACGTGAGTCCAATGTTTATTTGCGTGTGCGATTGTTTAAGCAGGCACATGCATGAACCTAATTTAAGAAAAAATCTTCCCGTATAAATCAGTTTTGTTGGCGGAGTGGTCAATAGTTTCGTAATTCATTTTAGTTGTATTCAAAATGCGCTGCGTCGTGCCTTCAGGCACGGACAAACCCTAGTAACATAATATTATCATTCCTCCTCAAGACTGCCGTCATCCAACAGAGCCTTCTTGAATTAACGCGTAGAACTATGAGAGTCTATTGACTCAAAATTGATTAAAAAAACAGCTGTGAGAGCCACGATAAGCTATGTTAGTGAGGAAAAACGATGAAATAATTAATCTCTCTCTATCTCATGCCTTCGTTGCATGTGAGCTTAGTCACATAATCTTTTCAAATGCCATGTCTTGTCGCTCTCAATCCTTGTATTGCGCTCGCGCTCTTGATCTTGACTCTCGCAAATTTTAGTATTTTGAGACGTGATTTAAAAACGTTTTCGCGCTCGCGCTCTCGCGCATACGAATTGTACGAGTTTCTACATGTGAGATGGGGGCCATGGTGAGCTATCGAAATCAATTAAATGCGGGAGCCCCTGCTCCTACTCGTCTGGTGAAGCACACTTGCAATAAAGCAGATTCAATAAAATGGCCATGGATGGATATGTATAGCCAAACACGTAATCGCGGAATGTACACTAAGTACTCACTGGGGTCCGATCTCTTCTGTTCCAAAAACTTCCGTGTCTCTGTGCTGATGAGTTTTTCGGCCGTTGGATTGTGTGATTTTTTTTAATATTTTAAATCCAATGACCAAAAAAACTCCTCGGCACTAAGAGATAGGGGTTTTCGGCACATGAATTTCTACCTTTTTTGGGTTGTCGGTGGTGTACTGAACTGACCCACGAATAAATTGGTAACAAGTAAATATAGCAAGATTGGTAACATTAGTGCGGAGGAAGGGGCAGGCTGCTGTGCCTTCATTTCGGGTCACATTCCGAGCTCAAAAACATGATCATTCGAACCGTTCATTTTAACGCATGCACTAACCCTGTTAGAGATTAATTTAATCGGGATGTCGGTAGCTTTACTAATCGAATCAAATAAGCTTGCTGTGTATCTTTGAAATTGTATTTTGTTGTTTATTTACCGAAGAAAAAACATGCTTATATAGTTAACTACGTTGCTGACGTCCGATTGACTTGATTTTTTAACAAGGCTGCTGTACGAGTCAAGTTCTACAAAAGTAAAACGGTCTGAATTATGTTTTCAAGCTCAGAACGCGACCAAAAATGAAGGCACAGCAAGCCCCTGGGTCCAGTTAGTTCAATTCACTCAACAATGATAATTACGTCTTTTGCATATAGTTCAATCCACTTTCATCAACAATGACAAGTACGTCTTTTGCACATCAGTCCAATTCATTTCAACAGTGGTCCTCCTCTAAATACTAATATATCACAACCACCTTGGCCGAAGGTGGGCATGCTAGTTTTAAATAAAAGCCACTACGTATCGGTTTCCGGTTACTCCAATGGTATTATATTGATCTCCAGTGAGACGAATCAAGAAATTTCGGATGGATCGGCTTATTTTTGATGGGTGATGTTCATATCCATCTTTTAATCTGCTTCACCCCTGATACTTGAACAATCCGCGGTGACGATTCCAATAAATTGTAACAAAAGTTAATGAAAATTGCAACTCCATAACGAACGAAGTAGGAAAAAAAAAAAAAAAACTCAAATGTTAGTACGAAAAGTGCGACCGTTAAATAAGAAAATGTACAGAATTTCATAACTGTCCTCGACCCCGTCGATAGGGAAAAGTAGATTCAAACTGTTTTTCCCTTGGATCAAAAAAAAAAAAAAAAAAAAACTGTTTTTCCCTATTAAAAATCTCAAACGATAAAGTAAAATGGAAAACAAAATGTAATAAGGATCGAATAGCCACGGCAAGAGAGAGAACCAAGGCACGAAAAGCTTGTCCCAAAACCTCCATCGCCGATCGCAGCTTCCTCTTGCCGCCACCGCTGCCGTTCCGTTGCAATTCACTTTCGGGACGGTCTTCGCCGCCGGTTTGGTCCCCCCTTCAGTCGCCGTTTTGTTGTTTCTTTGTCTTTTTTTTTTTCAATGCTAGGGACACATCAAAGTTTACATTCATTTTGTGAAGAAAAAGCGAAACGATGTATTATTGATTGTGTTCAAACCATAATCCTAGCACACCTTTATATAGGCTACAAGACGCATAACAAGGATATACGCATAATAAGGAAATCTAGACTAACTAGAAAACATAAATAATAATCTGCCTAAACTGGAAACGTAATAATAAAGCTTGTAAAATATGACAATATTATGTTGACATCCCTCCTCAAACTCAAGTAGGTCTACCAACTTGAGTTTGAAAAAAACCAAGAGAAACCAGGAGCAACCATGCCATGCCATGTCAAGCCAAGCCAAGCCAAGTCAAGCAAAACCAAACCAGGAGAAGCTGGGAAAGAGAAACGGCTAGGAGAGCCAAAAACAACCATGAGCGAGAGAAGCCATGACAGTAGGATTTGAGGTGAGATCCGAGTGCACGAGTCGGTTACATATTACTACGAGTGCCCGGCGGACGGCGACGAAGTTTAAGCCGCTCGCCGAGAGCAAAAATTTCATAGGGCCTAGATATTATAGCTCTGATACCATGTGAAGAAAAGCGAAAGATGTATTATTGAATATGTCAAGAGCACCGAAGACAAAAAGAAACCACGAACAACCAAGTCAAGCCAAGCCAAGCCAAGAAAACCATGAGAGCCAAAAGGACAGCCATAAGTGAGAACCAGGAGCAGCCACGCCAAGCCAAGCCAAACTCAAGTAGATCTATCAACTTGAGTTTGAAAGAAAAGATATGAAGAATCCATGAATCAGAAAGCCACGAGCATTGGTGGTGAAGAGGCGCGCTGGTGGTGAAGATGCACGATGGGTGAAGTAAACTATGAGTGCCCGGCGGACGGCAGTAAGGCTTAGGCCGCCCGCCAGGAGCAAAAATTCTACAGGGCCTAAATTTTATAACTCTGATACCATGTGAAGAAAAAGCGAAACGATGTATTATTGATTGTGTTCAAACCATAACCCTAGCACGCCTTTATATAGGCTACAAGACGCATAATAAGGAAACCTAGACTAACTAGGAAACATAACTAATAATCTGCCTAAACTGGAAACGTAATAATAAAGCTTGGAAAATATGACAACATAATATTTCCTAATATTATGTTAACACATTTTTACATCGGTCTCTAAAGTGATGGTAGGACCCACAATAATATTTAGAGGGTGCCCCAATTTTTAATGGCCCTAAGACCCACCACTTGCCATCTCAGTTTTGTGAGTAGTGCTATAGGTACCAACGCCCCCCATTCCGAAATCGTATATATACATATATACACGAAAAATATGGTGTTTAGATCAAGCACTCTACATACATCGGATGCCGTTGATTTTCGCGTGGGCCCGCTTGTTTTTTTTTTATAGAATTTTTGGACGGCTCGGATCGGCCATCCGGTGGCCGGAGACTGCCCAGCGCGGCCGTCGGTACGATTTCGGGATGGGGGGCATCGGTACGTATAGCTTTATTGTAGTTTTGTAGCGTAGCAGTTTTCATTTGCATTTTTTCAAAGCCTGTAGCAAAAGAGAAATGTTAGGGACACATCAATGTGTCACACCCCTCTCATTGTGGGAATTTCACAATATATGCTAGGGATTCACATGTATGTGAGAGGGGTGTGGTTGATGTGTGAAAAATTGATGTGCCACTAGCATCTCCCGTAGCTAAATTGTTCAAAACTTTCAAGGAGGAGACTGATAAAGAACAATTATTAGAGCATCCACAATGGTAATAATCAAAACCAATAACCAAAATGTGTCACGTCAGTATTTAATTATTCATTTAGTTCATAATCAAACTTAACAACCTCATTCCTAACCAAAAAAATCCCTACAATACACAATGCACATTTGTCCAATCGCAAATGAGTTTCAATCACGCACCTGACTACACTAAATTATTCGTCTCGATGAGACGATTTCAATGTGGGGTGTTTTTGAGTTATTGAGTTTTGGTTATTGGTAAAAGTCGTTAAGTTTGATTATGAAATGCGTGGAATTTGGTTATTTGTTAAAAGACTTGTAATTTTGCTGATTACAATGTGGGGTGTTTTTTGAGCATTGTTGTTAAATTTGCTTATCCACACCCATTTGCTTAATTATTACAATGGGGATGCTCTTAGATCCATCTTTTTCTCTCCGCCAATGCCGCTAGGGGTGTAAAACGGCCGAGCCCAGCTTTGTAGTGCTCGATCTCAACTCGTTTATTAAACGAGCCTAAAACTCAAGTTTGGCTCATTTGTAAACGAGCCAAGTGGAGTTCGTTTACTTAACAAGCCTCTATAAATGAGTTCCAAAGAACCTAGTCCGGTCCATTTACTAAATAAACCTTTCCAAACGAACTGATTTGATACAAACGAGCTGAGCCTTTTTGAGCCAAACTGAGCTTTAGAGTGTTGAATTCGGCTCGTTTACCATGTGTTAGGTGTTTATGATAAACCTATATGGGAGAATCAAAATAAATATGCAGCGAAAAAATACTTACCTTCTGCCATGGTGTTTAAGTCTTGAAATCCGGACACCGTTTTGATCTTGAACCAGATTGTCAAACACTCACAACTCTCACTGATTTGTTTGGAGAGAAATGGGTAGGATTTCTGGTCTATTCTATATCACGTTCTTCACACTTGTAACTTAATGGTAATCACAGACCTTTATATAGATAGATCGGGACTCTTTCCCAACGGACACAACCATTCATACTTCCTTCCATCAAAGAAGTAATAAGACACCTATTCATTAATAGTTGCAACCTTACACATGAATGGTCACTAAACCCATTCATGAATAGTCACCAATTATTTAGGCAATATTTTATTAAAATCTAATACCCATATTTTAGTTACGAACATAAATAATATAAAATATAAATAGGATTGATGTGGCATGTGAGCCACATAAATAAATTCCAACAGTTTATAGATATTTCAATATTAAATAAATCAATTATTTCATATGTCAATCATGCCATGCATGAAGTCAGGTCAATTTGGTGGTTGTCCAATTAATTTGGCCAAAGACAGAAATGAAGGGATAACCCTTATAAAATTAATGGGTCAGTACGCGGTCTATGGCAACAGTGACTGAATTCAATACTCAACAGTGAGCCTCTATTATTTGTGTTTGAAGAGAGATCTATTACCCATCAAAATGGAAGGGTGTTTTTGTAGTGGAGCTTTGGGTAAATTTATAACTTGTGTAGGGTAATTCGAGCCAGAGCTAGCAACTTACTAGTCGGGCTATTGTATCCTGAAGGGGACAACCCATTATTATGCTTGTCTGCCGTAACGGTGTCGGTTCAAGTTTTTACTAGCCGCATAGTGTGCGAGCCTCCTGAAAGAAAGCGAGACATCCACAACTTTACGTATATCCATTATTTGGATTGTTTCTGTAATAAACTACTGTGATTTGTTTGATGCGAGTGGATAACTGCAATGATTATTCTTACTAGTTGTCCGCATTACTTTTCTGCAGTTGGCTCTTGCTATACACTTTGATTCATGAGATGAGACCAAGTTTGGCTGCATAACAAGACAAGGAAAGGAAGTATGGGGATTTAAGAGACATGGATTTTTGGAAAATTGAAGAGAGATGAGGTTGTAGAGAGAATTAATGGAGGGGATGAGATTGAATTTTGGCGGTGGAGGTTGAGTTCAGGGCAGAGGGCGAGGTGGTTGCCGGAGGTGATGGTGGGGGTTGCACACCTCCTCCTCCTCCTCTCTCTGAACCAAACCTAGACTTGTCTGTTTCGTTTTGAGGGATTTTGAACGTTATATTTTATTTTTTTAAAACTTTGCTATGTTAAAGTGGGGGCCACCGCCACGCAAGCGTGCGGTGGCTGGAGGGGTGAACGAATGCGTCGAGCGTAGATTCATTGCTGTTCGAATCACTTAAAAATCTTGGTGTGTTCTCGTGGTTTGATTACGGTGTAATTCCTTGGCTCAATGTCTATTTTCGGTAAAGACCGCCAACACTACGCAAGTCTAAACGCTGAAACATTGCAATAATGAGTCTCAATTTCCGCTCCGTACCATGCACCATCAGTATAACTGCTGTAACCATGCATTAAATTCATATTGAGTCCGGCCGGCGCACTCAATTTCGGCCCCGTACCATGCGTTCGATACATGATCTGGCGTTCTCGTGGGCACTACTACACTCCCACTGGGCCACTAGCTAGTGCTCTCCATTGCTACGAACCATTCATTTTCCAAAAAAAATGTTGAGCATATTACGCGTACAAAAAAATCATGATAATCGGACGTTGGCAGACTCGTTCACTTGAGGGAAAACTTCAAAATAACCCATGGCCTTTCACCAAAATCACATAGAGACACCTAACTACTAACGTCCGATCACTTGAATCATACGGAGTACAAAGTACTAGCCTTAACCGGCTAACCCATGACCTTCCACCAAAAATCATACGGAGTACTAGCCATCCATTTTTGTAAACTAAATGGTATCCGACCATACCTCTACTTATACTTTCTTCGTCCCAATTTGTTTGTCCAATATTGAGAATCTAACTTATTTAGAGAGCATAATGATTACACCTTAAAGTTGTTTACTTTCCAATATTTACCCTTCACTTTTTTTTGAAAAGTTACGGAGTATTTTATTTCAAAAAAGTAAGGGCAAAAAGAAAATCTTATCCATTTAAAAGTCAAACGGATAAACAAATTGGGACAAGGCAAAGTAAAAAAGTGGACGAACAAATCGGGACGAAGGGAGTACCACATAACAAACAAACACAGCAGAACTCATTTAGTCTCCAATCATTGGGGGTATGGGCGGGGGAGGATTGGAGACAGACCTAACCTTTGGCAATATGCACAAAGTGGCTGCTCA
>JAOTQK010000024.1:15651756-15662188 GCA_025642025.1 Rhododendron ferrugineum | reverse complement strand
AGAACATTTGTTAATACTGAAAATGTCCTTAGCGGGTATTAATTATCAAAACACGTCATTGGCCGTCATTTTCCCAAGGGACAAAGCCCTAGAAAGAGGCCTAAAGGCCCAGATAAAACAATGTAGCCCAGCCCAAAGAAAACCCAAAACCCTAACACAGTACATTTTCGCAACAAACCTTCCGCCACGCCGCCACCACCTCTGACTACCCACAAGCACAACGTCGACCATCCCATTCAGCCAACCACCGAGCACCCCTAGAGAATATTTTGAATCCAAATAGTTGAGCTCTGATAAAAAAGTAATACTCATTCTAGTATAAAGGCAGCATGCATATGGTGCATATTTAAAAACAATCGTAATTTTTTACTCTTTAAATTCTTCTTGTCAAGAGAAATCAATAATTCAAAAAAATTTGACGCAAAATTAACAAATTTTATATAATACCAAAAATGTATAAAAATAATAATCCAATAATAGAGTTTGGCCAAATACCACCTTAGCACTACATACTTATACTATTTTTTTTATTTCTCATAAATTAATTATTCATCAATTTATTGAGGTTTAGTGATATAATTTATTTAGCTTTATGTTAAATTTTTCAAGATTAATCATGTGTCTCTCGACGAGAGGAATGACTAATCCAAAGATAATTTGACACGAATTTGTCAAAAATTCAGAAAAACAATGGCTAAAAAGACCATGACAATAATATCCAAAAGCTTGTCCAAACATACGAGAAACATATTCATTAACAAAACAATGATTTGCAGAAAACAAAACAGTACCCAAATTACGTTCTGGCATCAAAAAAGTACTACTGCTATATATATACATAAAATTTTCATACCCAAGATAGATCTTGCTTCTTGTTTTTTTGAATGGCGAAAAAGGATTTTACTAATCTTCGGAAACGAATTACAAAGATTAAACGGATCCAAGCATAAGATATCAAATCAGAAGAAGGACAAATCACAAGAAGGCACAACCTCACTCCGACAATCACAAGCAGCTAGGACCCAAAAGGAAACGAAAAGTAACCCGAGATTGGTAAGAAACCAACCAAGAGAGAAACCCCCCCAAAAAAATACCCCAAAGCCCAACCGAACCAAAAACACCAAAGAAACTCCTAATAATCAATCATTCTAAGATAGATCTTGCTTTGGTATGAAATGAATGATCCCTTAAGGTCAAAGTTAGTCTTCAGTATGTACTCTGGTATTTTGAGTAATACCCAAAAAAAAAAAAATTGTATATTGGACCTCCAATATTCATGAATAACACCATAAATATTTGTAAAAAAACTAAAGAAATTCGTAAACACCACCACAAAAATTCATAACTTCACGTTGTACGTCTTTGTTGAGCTTGCGCCATTTTTTATTGCCGCAAAATTAATAGAATAAACCACCATGCACAAAATTTGTAAAATGGGGGTGCAAGACCCAAAAATAAAAGAAGCCACAAAAATTGATAAAATGAACCACAAAAATTCATAAAATGAGCCGCAAAATTCATATATGGGGGTGTGTGCTGAATGCTTTTCCCTTGAATATAAGTTACGACCTCTTTGTTTAATAACTTAAATTTTTTAAGTTGGATCCGAAATTTATGTTTGGACTAATGGATATATGTTTGGACTGTATGTGTCTATATGTGTACAGGACAAGAGTTGGTGTGTTACGAGAGCCCGAGGCCGTCGGTCGGCATCCATCGGTTCGTGTTCGTGTTGTTCCGGCAGCTGGGGAGAGAGACGGTGTACGCTCCCGGGTGGCGCCAGAATTTCAACACGAGGGAGTTTGCCGAGCTTTACAATCTGGGTGACCCTGTTGCTGCTACCTACTTCAATTGCCAAAGGGAGACCGGCTCCGGAGGCCGAAGACGGCCATGATCATTGATCGTCGTATCATCGATCTCATCGTTTCATGTCTAGCTATATCTAGTGGCGGAACTAGAATTTTCTAATAGGGGTTGCCAAAGATTATGAAAAATAAAGAGGATGATCAATCATCCTTTTCTTACACTGTTCTCGATGATCGATCCAAAAATATAGGAGTATATTTAAATGAAAATAAAGGATTATTTGACGATGTTTCAATTATACCAGATGATGTATAGGAGGGTACAATTGTTTATATCTAGTCACGTTGTTATAAACATGATTAGAAAGGAGTATTAATTCCATGCCCCTGGGACACCACGTGGCAGTGTCCCAAACTCTTCTCCCCCCACACATTTGTGTGGACTCCACAAACTTTGCAGTGGGGACCACAAAAATTATGTGGTGGAAGATTGAGGCACCACGTGGCTGTGTCCCATGGGGCATTGAATAATTTTTCGATTAGAAAGAGTCTCCTCTTATCTACTCCTAATGATGAAAGTTTTTATGCAAATGCTAACTTCATAGACCTGCTAACTATATAGTCTAATCTGATGTTCGTATTTCATCAATCAAAGCCAAATGATTTTCACACTCCATTTTTGTATAAATGCATCCAATTTCTTGTCTTTTACTAGTAAAACTTTTGTGTGTAATTTTTCATTAAAAGACAATAAAATGAGTGCATTTATCAAAAAGGAGAGTATGGAAATCAACTCCTATGTATTGTTTTTCATTGAAAATAACTAATTCTTTGTTTGGTTCCCCTTTTAGAAATATTCTCTCCAAACAAATTTTACTGTTTCGTCATTCCTTTTTTTTTCGTCTTTAGTGAATTATTATCAAATTTTTTACTTATCGGATGCATATAGAATACGTGTATTTAAAAAGTAAAAGAGTTTGTCAAAATCTTTAAAAAAAAAATTGACTAAAGAAGAAAAACACTCAAATCTATAAAACTTTTTTTTATCTTAAAACTGACACCCAAATTAACAAAGTCTAAATATCCATACAAAGTCTAAATATCAATGTACTGAACCAATTTAGTACATTGTTTGGAAGTTAATTTTAACTCAATTCTTTAAGCCTCGATTCCGTTTTGATTTTTAATTTGAAACAAATAGGCAAACTGTGGTTCGGATTTGGTTTGTACAATATTCACACCAAAACTCAACCCCAATTCAAACCAGACCGTAATATATACTTACGTTAGGGCACTTTTAATGCGGGTATCCGCATCCAAGCAAAATGCGGACCACCCCATTCTCCCCTTTCCCGATTGGATTTTGATGATCCGAGCCGTTCAATGTGTTCAGAACGTGATTTTAAGGGTACCCGCGAGAAAATCGGCAAAAAAATTGACCGGGAAGGGCTTGATTTGAGCAGTTTTTATTTGAACCGTTCAATAAAAAATAAACAAAAACTGCTCTGATGAAGCCCTTCCTGGTCTTTTTTTTTGCTGATTTCTTGCAGGTATCCTTAAAATCACGTTCTGAACACATTGAGCGGCTCGGATCATCGAAATTCGATCGGGAAAGGGGAGGTCCACATTTTGCTTGGATGCAGAGGTCCGCATTAGAAGTGTCCTGATACTCACGTATATATACACACAAACATATAATAGGCCCTCATTATATATTTACAGAAAATGCCATTAAGCTCCAACACTTCCTTGACCCTTTCAACAGGGAGGTCTTGAGTTCAAACCTCGCTACAGGCAAGAGGTAGTGTTGCAGTGATAGTTTATACTCTATGTCCCCTTTCCCTTCCCCTGGGTATGGACTAGTGTAAATTATCTCAACATTTGACGAAAATATATGTAGTATATATTTGCAAAAATGCATGTACATGTACAATCAAACATAGAAACTGGGTTCGGGAATTAAATCTAACCCAAGTGATCCCCATCGGGTACGGTTACGATCGAGGTGAAACAGGTACAGTTACAATCTTCGTGAAAGAAAAGCCTGACGGGTTTTGGTTCGCATTCAGTTGTGGTTGAAAATATTGGAATTTGATTTCGGTTTGGCAAAATCCCAGGCTGAACCGACCCGTTGCGATCTCTACTTTTGAGCCACTTAAGCTTGGTTCCTTCCGACAGGGCCTCGTCATGTCTGCTAGGGTAAAGCAGTTTTTAGAGGGCAATCCAAAGAGAAGAAAACACCATGCCGCCTTTTGTCTTCTACACTAGGGAGATGTTTATAAGGACATTCCAAACCTTTTTCGATATCTAAGCTTAAAATGAGAATTCAATCAACTGGCAAAATACATTTTCTTAATTCCAATATGGAATCCTCGTCTAGATTTGGGATTGATTGCATCGAGTTTGGACGTGTGTTTTATTTAGCCTTCTTTACGTTCACGTAACATTTCGTACGAATCTCTGCCAACGATTGAATAAAAGCGCTTCCAAAATCGAAATCGGTCTAGAGTTTAATGGGTTAAAACCTCAAAACTCTATGCTTCCAGAGAGTACGGGAAAAACCCAGTCGTTTGGGTTTAAGTCAGCTGTGCATCATTGGATAATGGGGGCAGTTGTGTGGGTGTAGCCCCTTTGCCTCCTCAGCATATACAGATAACTCTTTTCCCTTCTCCTTAAAAAATGAAATAGATAATTAGAAGAGAAGTACGCTCAGCAAGCACACATTCGTCGGAAAAATAACTGAAATGTCTGAAAAACATTATTGTTCATGTATATGGATTGTTACAATCCTTAATTGGAAAAGCTAAAGTTGACCCTGAAATCCCCCAGCTATCCTGTGAATTTATCAAACTCGCTCGGGAGACTAGGCCTCTTTCCCAGCTACTTATCGTCAGCCTGCCAATCAGCCAATGTCGCGGAAACAAGTTTACCACCCAAACACAACCACCGAGGGGCAAAAAAGTTGACAAAATAAGCAGCATCAGCTTACCAGAAAAGGCAAGAGTCACTTCGGATAGAGAATGTCGTAGTGACCGGGTCTGTATAGCAAGGTGATAAACGGTTTGATGGTTTCAGAACCGCCACTACCACCTGCAGCTGTAGCTGTAGCTGTAGCAGCAGCAAGGGGTAGATCACCACCACTAGAAGGATTAGGAATGAAATCGTGATGATTTACGCTGACACCACCAGCATCACACGAGCTGCGGTCAAGATATACAACACGGATTGGCACACCCAGTGCATCCGACAGAGCAGTAATGTGCACATGATCACTCTCTTCACCCATTGGTTCCACTGATGACTTGCAAAACTACACGAATATTGAAACAAGTCAGACAGACTAGATAAGCTATAGAAAAGGTTCAAGGAATGATGAATTCTGAACCTAATCTCAAACCATATGGGTCTAACCATACCTACTGGAGTTTAAAGTCAATAAAGTTGCTAGAACTGTAAAAGTGTGAATGTGCAACGACTTCACTAAACCAAATGATATATGACAGTTCTACTGCTACACCGATACTACGTTGTAGATACTGCCAACGCCCTAACTGGGAAGTAAATGTCATTTGTAATGGTAACATATCAGCAGCGTAAAATACATCCTAACGTCATTCCTCCAAATCACAATATGTAACAGTTTGCGAAAAAATTCTATGGAAGCATACCCTTTGGTTCTAGAACATTAATATAAAGGAATACTGGCTTTTGTAACAATAACCACTAGAGTTCTATATATCAAACAAACCTGCTCCACTGTTGCATTTGTTAATCCCAGAATAAATGGCTCAAAGAACTCAGAGCGCTTGCGAATTTCACCAGAAGTAACAAATCTGAAGAACATCACAACTAAAGAAGAAACATTGTAAGGAGAAGCAGAAAGAAAAGCAGCACATAAAAACTTCATGCGCTTAACGTCCTCTTTCTTTTATGGTGTAAACCTATGTTACGCGGACTCGCCAAAACTGATGAGGTACCTGTGTTGTGTCAGCACGACGCCAAGAGGGAAATAAGATGTGTTCCCCACAAGACTCTGTAAAACTAGGTGAGGCTAAGTATTGTTGTGTCTTGAACTTTACAGACAAAAAAAGAAACTGGTTGATGAAACATATTGCTATTGGATGCTTGTAGGCTGATGAAGACACAGAGTTGAAATTGAAGCCGATTTTGGTCAAAAGGGGGGGAGAGAGGGTCCATAGAAGTTGTTGCATATTAGAGGGAGAGCATGGGTTGCTATGTCTGCTGTAATCGATGGCGAGAAATGCAGAAAAATTAGCTTTGGGCCATGCCGAGACAAGCCCAATTTGTGGCGGGCTATTCATTTTGGAAATGCTATTGGACCGTTATGCCCATTTTCTTTGGTCAGATTCATGCGCTGTACTTGAATTTTTGCACCTACACATAAATTTTGTTCCTGGCCTTCCCAATTAAAGGTATCCATGTATCTGTCATATTAGATTTGAGCAGTCCGACCCCTACGTAATAACACGCACCAACACAAGACACTCGTACCCGCGTCCACGTAACATAGGTAGAAACATGTGTAATATGCCCACTCACTGTAATCCGATACTGACTGATCTCGACTCCTCTGTATAAGTTCATCATGACTGAAACCAGAAATCCAGGGGTTAATTCACTTGCATTTGTGGAAACAAGTGAAAGTTTGGCTTGATCGAGAAACATTTCAAATCATGATTACCAAACGAAATTTATGTTTTTTGATAAGTATGAATAATAAACGAAATACAACAGATGAAAGAGAGTCTTAATACCTAATTGATTCCTTATTTCCTTGAAGAACACTTTCCAGCTGCTCGAGAAATAGCTGAAATTTGAGAGCATGGAGGATTAAAAGTAGGATTAGCAAAAAGAGAACAAAAGCAGAGGAGGAGAAACTATTGCAGCAACAACTCTTAAAAAGAACCGATAATAAAAAAAATATTAAAGGAAAAGAAATAATCAAAGATTAGATAACTGGAAATTGACAAAATGGACTAAATAAACAGAATAATGGATTGCAAAATTCAAGCGTATCCAGTGCTAAAAAGTCAAACCAGAAATATATACCAACACCACTCTTATCCCATCCCACAGCCATTCCAGAACCAAAAGCATTGCCAAAATCCCGTTCCATTTTCTACCACCTAGATTATCTATGTATCTAGATTATGGAATGCAGATAGTTCCTCGCACCAGAGTACCAGACCACAACACTAATGGATTCAAACGAGACTGCTGTTGGTGAAACTAAAGACTTGCAGGTTACATAAAACACATCCGCTGTGCTAAGAATAAAACAATAAAAAAGAGGTACTCAATAGGTAGGAAGGAATAAATTTACCGCGAAAAAGTCTTCGAAGGTAAAGTCTGCATAACCCAAACTCTGAAGTGTCCTCCTGCAAGTTTCCACATTGCCTGTAATGCGATGAACTTCTTCTTGGTCTTGTGATTCCAAAATACGCTCCTATTTTGGCAACCCACAAACTCTTAGCAGCTTCAAATTTACAGATCAACTCATTTCCCCTAAAGCAAAACACTAAGTAAGAAATTTAGGAGAACTTCTCGAGACACAATAGAAGACATACCAGGTAGGAGAACATAAAGCTTCGAAAGAAGCAGTTACCATCTCCACATGTTCGTCTAATGGCAGCGAATTCTTCGGTAAGCAACTACATTGATGTTAATAATTCAAAACTACGTAAGGAATGAGAATGCAAACCACAACGCAAACATGATTGAAAACAGACCTTTATCTTCTCCAGCAAAATAGGGCTTCCTGACTGATACTCAGCTGCTAATGAAGAGAGAGGTTCCTGCAGTTAAATAACCAGTCTCTCTTACATGGTGTTTGATAAAACAGAAATGAAAACTTCAAACTTTTTACAAAAATGTCGATTACTTAACGCAGAATTTTTAAAAGCTGGAACCAGTTTGACAATATGAAAACAAGTGTTGAACTAAAACAAGCACTTCGATATATCAACAAAGCTAAAATCTAGTAGTTTTCTCATTGTGGTGGTGGTGGTGGTGGTGGCAATAGTGGCACAATGGTGGTGGCTATGGCAGTGGTGGCAAGAGTGGCTGAGAGATGGTTGTGGAGGGGTGCAACTACGAATAAGCGAAGAAGTTAATATTGTAAAAAAGGTTTTAAAGTAGTATGCAAGCCATAGCATCTTGGAAAGAACAATGAATTGCACTATCAAAGTGTCCCTCGCTGGTTCTAACATCTGAAGCCAGAGTTGTTGCTGAGCTTGACCGGTTCACCATCTATCTTTCCAATTGAGGCGGAGCACTTAGGGCCTTCCTCGGGTCAGGAATGGATTAAGGGATGCCCTTTGTTTCTAAGGAAGGAAAGTGCCTTAAGGTGCGAGCGGGCTTGCTTTTCGCAGAACTGGCAGAAGTTAGTGAATCCCTCTGTCCGCAAGCAGGTGTGGTTGAAGCTCGTTCCTCCCTCTTGAAATGAGAATGGGTAAGAGATCAGGTCGAGTCTCCTATAAGGACTGCGGCCATTACTTATGAGAAAATTTCCCCCTTACAAGAGGGGAAGTTTTCTTTTGAACGAACGTAAGGATGCCGGGGTCGGCGGGCGAGTGAGGCAACATGAGACCGGTGCGGACTACGGAGCCGTTCCAGTTTCTAGAAAAAGTACTTTTTGAAAAAAGAAGGTAATTTCAAGCTCAAAAATCATGTGTTTACGTAAATAATTTTCCTACCAATATGGATCTTGTTTGATAGATCTCATTGACATCTTTTATACGATGCAAAAAAAATTAAAAAATTATTTTTTATTTTCATTATATTTAAATTTAAAAATTAAAGAAAATATACTTTTTAAAAAAGAACCCTTAGCAAAACACCCCCTTTATTGGGTGCCAGTTGGGAACAAGCACAACAGAAATGAGGA
The DNA here is from genome assembly GCA_025642025.1 of Rhododendron ferrugineum. NCBI lineage: Eukaryota > Viridiplantae > Streptophyta > Magnoliopsida > Ericales > Ericaceae > Rhododendron > Rhododendron ferrugineum. The sequence continues at coordinate 15,653,476 of JAOTQK010000024.1, read as the reverse complement.
CCATTCATATAAACACCTATCAGCTTTTTGAATCCCAATCAAGAAGAAAGCATCCTATCTTCTATTTTTTTTTTAAATCTACTTTAAGTCAAGAGGTGGAGGTCATCATTCATGATATTCCGGTTTTGAGCAGAAATTACTTTTTTGTGCGTAAGGCTAGTAATAAGGTTGCTCATGTGTTGGCTAGAAAATTTGTGAATGGTTCGAGATCTTGTCTTTGGACTGAATCTCCGCCGTTGTGGTTACTCGATCCTCTTCATTGGGACGGGTCTTCCGCTTGATGTTTCATTATTGGTTCTAATAATACTATCTGTTATCGTTGTGGCAAAAAAAAAAAAAAATTCTAATTTTAACATCTATTTCACCTTTATGAGGGTGAATAGTGTGACTAAGTATCCTATCAATCCTCCAAAATAGAAGGTCGGGCATCTTTTTTTTGCTTTACGTCCTCCACCCTCTATATTTGGAGGACGTAAACGAAAGGAAAAATTTCAAAATACCCCCCAAACTTTACATCAAAATTTAATTAGACTTTCAACCTATTAAAAACTTCAATTTTACTCCCAACGTTATCTTCCATTAATAAAAATGCCCCCTTTCGTCCGAATGACTAACGAATTTCGTTAAAAACTCCGTTAAATAGCGTCCCGATCGAATTTCGATGATCCGAGCCGCTCAATGTGTTCAAAACGTGATTTTAAGGGTACCTGTGAAAAATCAGCAAAAAAAATGACCGGGAAGGGCTTTATCTGAACAGTTTTTTATTGAACTTTATTGAATAATTCAGTAAAAAACTGTTTAGATGAAGCCATTCCCGGTCATTTTTTTTGTTGATTTCTTGCAAGTACCTTTAAAATCACGTTCTAATCACATTCAGTGGCTCAGATCATCGAAATTCGATCGGAAAAGGGGAGGTGCAGACTGAAGCAAAATCCGGACGTTCGGACTTGAACAAAATCCTGATCAATCCTTACCTCCCCTTTCCCAATCGAATTTCGATTATCCGAGCCGTTCAATATGATTAAAACGTGATTTTAAGGGTACCCGCGAGAAATCAACAAAAAAAATGATTGGAAAGTGCTTCATCTGAACAATTTTTTATTAAATAGTTCAATAAAAACTGTTCAAATAAAGCCCTTCCCGGTCATTTTTTCTGCTGATTTTTCACGGGTACCTTTAAAATCACGTTTTGAATACATTGAGCGGCTCGGATCATCGAAATTAAATCGGGACACTATTTAACGGAGCTTTTAACGAAATCCGTTAGTCATTCGGAAGGAATGGGGCGTTTTGATTAATGGAAGATAACGTTGGAAGAAAAATTGAAGTTTTTAAAAGATTGGGAGTCTAATTGAATTTTGGTGTAAAAATTGGAGGGTATTTTGAAATTTTTCCCAAAGGAAAAAAGGTGTCCAACCTTCCATTTTAAAGGACTGATGGAACATTTTGTTACTATTCATGCCCATAAAGGTGAAATAGAGAGAAAAATGAGGAAATAAAAGATGAGTTGAAGTTGGTTTTCCTCTATGTTTGAAGAAATGGAGGATGGATTTTTTTAAGAAACCCAAAATAAAAACAGTAATGCTACTTGCACATACATTTGTGCACATATCTTGCACATACATTTTTATGGGGCCCACCTGAGGTCCCACCAATATGATCCGAACCGTTCATTATTTTTAAAATAATTTTTTAAGAGTTCCTGTAAAAAATCAACTCA
>JAOTQK010000024.1:15626224-15636931 GCA_025642025.1 Rhododendron ferrugineum | reverse complement strand
TGTGTGTATATATATATATATATAGAGAGAGAGAGAGAGAGAGAGAGAGAGAGAGGTCCGACTTACCATGAGATGCGTGTTCAAGTTGATTTGTTAAGAAATGGAGTAGTTGCTTCTTCGCCCATCTCTCTCTCTCTCTCTCATAATGTGTGTGTGTAAACATTCAAACGGATATGGACATATGTAGTTACTATAATTCATTTACTTCTGCCAGACCATATGATCCGTTCATTTCGGAAAGTCAATGGCATTTATAGAATTGAAAAATAAAGCACTACACTATTTCTTAAATTATTCCATCTATTTGAGATCTTTAGATTTGTGTAAAATTTTTAAAACCTATGCTTCTCATGCTACATTTTTTTTATCTGATTTATGACACACAGCTTTCAAAAACGGGATAAATAAATAAATAAATAAATATATACACACACACATCTCCATGGTGCTACATATACACACATGTGCATTCTGATTTCTGTCTGCCTTAAATTCTCCTCCCATCTTGATTGCTAGAGTTCAAACTTTGTGATGGTGAAGCTGGTGGTGGGAGTCCTTTTTCTTGGCCTTGTCTTCCAGTTAGTGGTGTCTACTGTGGATATCGATAGCCTAAACATATGGCCGATGCCGCATTCAGTGAGCTATGGGCATCAAGTTTTATACATGAGCAAGGACTTTGAGCTAAGAACTGAAGGAAGCAAGTATCCTGATGCGTCGGGTATATTGAAGGATGGTTTTTCCAGGTTACTTTATGTCATCCGTGCCTCTCACGTTGTTGATGGTAACGTTTCCGGTTCTCAGCAGTCTCTTGTGCTTCGGGGAATCAATGTGCTCATTTCCTCAGCCGATGATGAGGTGATAATATTGTTGTCATGTTATTAAGGATTTTCAGTCGTTTCTTGTATGTCTAGCGATCATGCTTAGGGAAGAATTTGAATTCTATTATCTATATGGGTGCTGGCCTTAATGGATATCGCAGTGCTTTAGCGGCTGCCTCTCTATAATCGAAGGACCCAAGCCCAAAAACTAGGAAACTGTGAACTTTGTCATAGGGGGCAAAGACGCTTCTTGCTGCCTCCTCCGTTTGCCAATGTATATGTCATAGTGGTTGCTTATTTATGTACTGTATCTTTTTGGTGCCAAGAGACCCCTCCGAAGTAGGGCCACTTTGGACTCATATGCAGGCAAAGTCGATACCTGCGAATATGGGTAGTTGTGTTTTGATTTACTGAATTATCATTCCCTGTGAATTTATCTTCTTAGTAGCAACAATGGAAGAAGTTAAAAAATTCCGTATTGTTGCAGCATAAGAAACCTATCGTCTGTAGGATAGTCATTTCCCCTACCATGCCATACTTAAGTTGGTAACGGTTAGTCTACGAAACATAACTCTGTTACAGAAAGTTATTTGATGTTTGCAGTTACAATACGGGATTGATGAGTCATACAAGTTATCCATTGCTTCAAGTGGAGATCCAGTTTATGCACATCTTGAGGTGTGTATGATTATAGCTTGTGTTCCATTTTAAGTTTGTGCAGGATGCAGTCCATTCAACATCTACTCTCGATAATTTAGTATACTTTGCAATCCATCATTATTGACGATCATGCAGCGAAGCTTCTTATCAAGATATGGAGTTCTTGAATTCGTTATGGATATCCTTTCGATTAAATATATCATTTTGCTTGTAATTTGTTAAGCTCAAAGATTTAGCGAATTTGACGGGAATCAAGTAGAGCTTTTATCAAGAGAAAGAGAGAAAAGGTCAAAGGTAGTTTGGAGTACAATAGTTGCTAAACTGTCAAGTATCTAATAGTGAGATATTTAGCTGTCTCCGTTCTTCTGAAATAGCAACTTAACGCCGTGAGGCCTCACCTCCTTATTTCAGAACCTCAAAGTACAACTAAAGTGGTTAAATAAGAACATTATCAGCCTAGGTTTTTCTTTTTTGGAAACCCGACCCAAATTAATCTGTAGGAGGAGCTAAAGAATCATAGGTAACTCATTTAGAGAGGCTTCTTTCCTCCTAGTTGTTTGGTAGTAGGTATTATTACCAAGGAAATACAAATCCTGTCCAAGAAAATTGGGACACGACAAGGTTCTCATTTTTCGTAGTAGCCTTTTTCTATTTTTGAGGATAAAATGGTATTTACAAGTTGAAACAGATAAACAAGATGTCAAAATGATAATAACATCAGTATTCCTCTCAATGTGTTTGACATCTTTACGTTACTGAAAGGTAATAAAAATGCCCATAAGTTGTTGAGATTTATCTAATTTATGTCTGCAGCTTTTCTTTTACTTCATTTTCTCTGGTTTACTCAAAGCCACAACTATATATTGCAGGCACAAACAGTTTATGGGGCTCTGCATGGGCTGCAGGTTTCATGTTTTGTCTTATGTGATACCTAAAAGTTGCAGATATTTGAGTTTGTGAAAGACATGTTTGCATCTGAAAATATGTGACAATAAATCTTGCAGACATTCAGCCAACTTTGCCAGTTTAACTTCCATACCAGGCTGATTGAAGTACGTCAAACACCATGGGACATTAGTGATCAGCCAAGGTTCCCTTATCGAGGGCTCTTAATCGGTACTCTCGTATTCCTCTTCTTACATGTTGAGTATCAATTGAAGTATTATATACATTCTTTTTTATGGTGAGTAATTAAAATTAGGATAACTATTCTTCCTTTGAGTTAACATGTACAGTTTCCTTTTTCTTCTCGAAGATGTCTTCTCTATATATTTTAGCTTACAGAAACGTTGGGCTATTACTTTGCTGAGATATTGATGTAAGGTCCTGATCCTATGCATAATGTGTCGCAAATGCAGAAATGGTTAATAATTGTGGTGATTATTGAGATTGGAAGAATATTCATTTTCTTTAGTAGTGGGGAAGAGAATCTTTTCAAACATGCAAATTGATCGTTCTAACTTGTGAATGGGAATGTTGCAGATACCTCTCGACACTACCTGCCGCTTCCAATTATAAAGAAAGTTGTTGATTCTATGACATACACAAAATTGGTATGTAAGGCACATTATTTTTGGGCTGTTTAATCTGCTGGCAGTTTTAATTTTCAGAAAACTTGTAGTAAGAACTTGCCAACTTCGATACATATTTTGTCCCTTGTATTTTAATTTTGTTGATGCGACAGATTTGGGGCATTTCTTGCGCCGAGTGCCTAACAGTGCTTATCCTAACGGAAATGGACAAAATCTGCCATGCTATTTGAGTTGTGGCAATTTTTAGGTTGATGTAGTGAAGAGGCAAACTATACTGACTGAGATTGCTTTGATTGAGGAAAATCTCAGTTTCACAATATGCTTATGTTTTGCCAGTGGTTACTGGGATTTTTGGGTATCTTCTCTTTCATTGACAGAGGTTGCTACATAGATGAATAATGAGGATCAGTTTTAGTCCTCTTTTGCATAGTTCCTGTGCACAGAATTTGTGCCCTGTTTGGCACCTTTTAATTGAAACAAGTCTATCAAAAAATACCAACTAAGCTTAATCCTGTTTGTTAAGGTGGTTCCATACTGGTATTATGTAGGTTGAGTTGACATTTAGTTCCCTGCAAGTGGTGCGCGTGAATTTCAAGTACCTAACAAGACTCGACATTCTACAGTTTGCTTAGTTAACTAACATCGGTATTCCCTATTTGATTTCATGCAGAATGTACTTCATTGGCACATTGTAGATTCACAGTCTTTCCCTCTAGAGATACCTTCATATCCAAAACTATGGAATGGAGCTTATTCTATTCCAGAAAGATATACAATGGCTGATGCTGCTGAGGTTGTGAGGCAAGTGATTTCTGCCTTCTTTTGCAGGCTAAATGGATATATGATCCCTAACTTGTGCTTTATTGACTTCTTGTATTCTAAGGTCATACCTGATCTTTCCTCCAATAATTTTTCTTTTTGCAGTTATGCTCAGAGACGAGGGATTAATGTATTGGCTGAGATCGACGTCCCAGGACATGCTCAATCCTGGTAGTTTGATTGATACTATTCTCAGCATTTATTCGACGTATTTTCACTCTGATATTAAAGGAAACACCTGTTCATGATCGACCTAAACCTATATTAGACTTTTGTTGTTGATGGCATCACTTAACAAAGAGATTACCTTGCAAATCTTTCTTTATCTTCTGTTTGTTTGCTTCCTGTTTGTTATTTGTCTGTTTCAGTTTTGTTGTTGCTTTATTATCTTTCTTTTCCTTTGTTTTTGGGGGATCAGGGGTTGCGGGAAGACCATTATAGATTTGTCTTACCTAGATTTTGCTCTTGTAGCTGTAACTTTACTCATACCTATTGCATGTAGTATACTTCACATGAAAATGATGTTTGTGCGTTATTATTTTTTCCTGCTGTACTCTTATACATTAAACCAATGGGACACTTCTAGAAAAAATAATGACTTTCTTAATAAACTGCATGGGATATAGAAGGCCATGACGATTTGGATGAATCTTGAAGTTCTCTTCATGAACATCAGGGCAAGAAGGAAAAATTCCATCCTTTTTGACGTACTCTTGCACATTATCCTTGCCTATGTGGCTTGTCAAACTGTGAAGGTATCTTCTTGTGCTAAGCACCTTAGAAAGAACCGCAGATATGTTGCAACAAAGGTTCTGTTTTACTTTTGTTTAACAAAAATTGTACGTCAAAAAGATAATGTTTTTCTCAGATGATACCAATTCTTTTTCTGGTCTGCTGGATGAGCTTAGAAAATGGTTTCCATACTCTTAAAAAAGGTACGACCTGTTAGTGACATCTTGTTGACGGTTTTTACTGCCTGGGGTTTTTTACTAAAGCGCATTAGCACAGTATGTTAAAGAACACCCAAGTGTAGCTTTTTCATCATGACAATTGGAATCTTAAATGGCTATGAGTTCCAAAGGGCAATTTCTTGTTACCATGTATTCATCAACAAAGTCCACTAGCTCTGTCATAAATCTAAAGGTGCTCTTGTAGATGAGATCAAGAAAAAGTTTCCTTGATGGTGTTGCACAAATTAACACAGGTGGCTATTTTTCTTTCAATCTGTAGGGGGACCGGTTATCCTACCCTTTGGCCATCACAGGATTGTCAGCAGCCACTTGATGTCAGCAATGAATTTACCTTCCAAGTAATAGATGGGATTCTTTCAGGTATTGGCTATTTACCTACGAAATCTTTTTATCGTTTCAATTTTGGAATAACAAAATAATCAACATTCGTCACGCTTCTCGTGTTTCAGATCTCAGTAAGGTCTTCAAATTTAAATACGTCCACTTGGGAGGAGATGAAGTTAATACCAGTGAGTTGAATGTTTTGAATAATATTTATGTTTTCAAGGAGTATACAATCTATTGTTGTTTTATTTTGAATGCTGTTACGCTATCTTGAGCAGAACTCAACCCAAAATTAGCTATTAAAGTGAGGGATCCTTCATGCTTATAGAATTCATATTACTTTGGTAGAGACTTCACTTCACACACTTCCTCACTCGCAATGTGCTTACTCGGCTGCAAGCCAGAGACCTGTAGACTACCAGCCTTGGTTCCTAACTCTGATACCTTGTTATATGGTCTTGGGTAAAATTCAACCCCAAAAGCTCGGTATTGAAGTGAGGGTAGCGTGAAACTTAATTCCCAGGCGATGTGGGACTTCGCTTTACATATGCATGACATCGAAAACATCGAAAAGGCTAATACGCGTTACTGGTGCCGCTGATATGGGTGCTGGGAGTTTCTAGAATAAGATTTAAAGTTAGTAGTGCAACTCAACATAAACTAACGTATCACATTGCTTAAATACTACCGATGCAGGCCATCCATAGCTTGAGAAAATTTAACACGAAGAGATGGCAAAAATATGAGAGTGCTTACTTCTGGTTTGGGACACATTTCGGACCTTGTTTAGTTGAGTTCATTAGTAATGGGAGAGTTGTTACATGTAGTTTGAGATTTTATGTGCTGCAGAGAGTTTTGTTATATTTTTTTTGAGGGTCGACTATGGATCACATGGGTCAAGTTATAGCAATGTTTTATTGGTGACGGTTCTTGTTTGGGTAGGAGTTCATTTTCCTGTGAAGAACTTTTTAAGCGTCTAGCAGAGATAATGTTTAGAACATTTCTAGACCTGCTGAAGCTGTGGTGGTCTGAGACTCTGATGCGACTCTGACCCTAGGTATGATGCCTTTGAGAATAGAGCCTCAAGTTTCATTTTCTCTTGCAATTTCAAGAATTTTAATGGTCAACTAGATTGACCTAGGCTTCATTTCCCTACTTTGGCTCTATTTTACTATTTGATGACATTTTTTCTTAAAGCTGTCGATCATAGAACATAACATAACCCTAAACCAGCCCATGTTATTGCTTGTGGGTACAGTTCATTGTACCAGACCAACCAAAGGGGGCCCAAACCTTGTATTTTCAGGATCAGTAGCCTGCTAAAGTTGGTCCTTATAAACCCCTAGTAATCCTTTGTTTTACTGACATTCCAGGCACCAGAAAGCAACACTCCTACGTTCGAGCATGTCAATGTTTACAAATTTTAGATGATTGATGTGCCACAGCAATATGTGTTTTCTCTCCTATTTTGCTATTTGTGCATTTTCTTTCTGCGTCAAGCTGAGTGCATTGAAAAAATTCTTTAACTTGTATGGCTGTTCCTGTTAAGCTTTTATCAGATAGTACTTTGTAATTTTAATGCTGACACTCACTGAAACATAAAATTGAACTATTAATTTCAGATTGCTGGGTAACAACTCCTCACGTAAACGACTGGTAATGATCACAAAATCTTAGTCTTCTCTGCATTGTTAACTAAAATTGTCTATTTATTTGGTTTATGCATGTCGTATGCAATTTCCTTGATGAGAACTCTCCAGGAAGTTGCAGAGCTCAAATCATGTTTATTTATATATATGGAATGGTCACATGCTAGAATTTTATTTTTGTCAGTTCTCTTTTCTTTTGGAAGTCGAGTGAGAAGCATTAGCTTTCACTTTCAGCGTTGATTTATTCTCTGGATATCTTTGCACTCTTCTGGATTTTTCCAGGACAATTGCTGTTGCATTTGTTATACTGTTCGATGTTAGTAGTATGAGCAAAACTTTATTCACATAAGCTTCCAGAGGCGTACGTTGCAATGTTGCAGTCTACATCCAATGCAGAATAAAATCGAAGAACCAAAGCATCCATTCATCTTCTGTGAATCTAACTCCAGAAATCACAAAAGTAATTCAATGGAAGTTCGCCGTCTCCAATATTGACTTTACATGAAAAGGACACAAATATTCAATTAAATAACTGTTTTTTCTACTTATATTTACTTTTGGTAATGTATCTTACGATGCATATCCCTATACAAGACATATAATTGGGAAACAATACACATGTATCCTGTTTTCACAACTTTGGTTGTGATATGTTTGGTGCTAAATTTACCTGGGAAAATTGTTTCGATGGGGATTACTCGAAAGCTATTTTCACATATACGCAAAATTGATAACTCTGGTTTTCAGGTTGCAGAAGCAAGGAATGAATGCATCCCAAGGCTATGAATACTTTGTCCTACGGGCTCAGGAAATAGCATTATCACATGGATACGAATGCATTAACTGGTACAGAATTTTATGCATGATGATTTTGTTTTCCATTTCTTTTTTCACGTGTGATGCTCATGATAAAATTGCAGGGAAGAGACCTTCAGAACCTTTGGCGATAAATTAAACCGGAAAACTGTGGTGCACAACTGGTATGCCTTAAAGATACTTATGCCATCTAATCTCATCTCGCTTTTTGTAACTTACGAATGTGGACTTGAGAAAGTATGTTTAGAATGTGGCATGGTGTGCTCATATCGGAGTAATAAAGATGAGACAACAGCTGCTTTCATTTCCTTTTAATGAGTTTTAGTGTCTGCCAATCGCATCGCAATAAGCAATCTTATTGCAGCAGGGGGAACTTTCGACTGGGAAAAAAAACAGTTAAATCTTGAGTTTACCCAATGATGGTTCCCTTATTGGCTGCGAACTCTGGCAATGGTCATAGTGCCAGTGTTCACCCTATACGGCGATTCCACTTGCACACACAAAAACCCAAACAAATATTAGATAGTAGTGAACTCATAATAGTTTAGAAGCTAAGTAATCAAGGTAATCTCGGGTTGAAGTGCATGAGGGAGGCTGGTTTTTCTGTTTATTGTGCATGGTGATATGCTTAAGCTGTGTTTTACTTACCGGTGGTGGTGGCCGCGGCGGTGGTGCAGGCTCGATGTTGGTGTTGCGGCGCAAGTGGTTGCAGCAGGGTTGAGGTGCATTGTAAGCCGCCAAGATAAATGGTATTTGGACCACTTGAATACCATTTGGCCTGAATTCTATTCATATGAACCACTCACTAACATCACAGACCCCAAGCAACAAGAATTGGTTATTGGGGGAGAGGTATGCATGTGGGGTGAAACAGTTGACGGTTCCGATATCGAGCAAACCATATGGCCGCGAGCTGCTGCTGCAGCAGGTAAATCTATCATTCGTTGCGATTCTCTTCTTCCCATGTGCCCTGTGATCCAACAAATTTCAGGGTCATTTGTTTAACCGAATATGAACGTCAAATCGGATGATATATGCCAGGTGATCCGTATTCGGTGTTCGCTAAATTATTTTGGCATGGATTAACCATACAATACCATGGAGGGCGTGGTACCATTCAGCCCACGTACAATGCCATGGAGGCTGTGGTGTGATTAATCCGATCACTATTGATATTTTCGATCACTACAGAATTGCTTTATTTTTTAATCTGATCAATGGCACAACTTTTGATTATAGACAAACTCCTAAGGTTGGCTTAGTGGTCAAGGCTTAAGACTTAAGGGTTTTCTCCCTCTTAAGGTCTCATATTCGAAACCTCTTAGGTCCTATGGGGCTAGTCCTTATAATTGGGATGGAACCCTCGCAAATAAACAGTGGATTGGTCCTGAATTTGGACACCTACTTATCAAAAAAAAAAAAAAATTGACCCGAACACCTCAATTATCAAAAAAAACATTTGAAAATAGACAAACAATATGGGTCAGGGAGAATAGAAGTATTTGCGTGATTATCTGCTCAAAATTTTATTCTGTTTATTATTTTTATTTTTTTATGCTGTAATATTGCCTTTGTTTCTGTTTTGGTTGCCCATGGATGAAGAGAGGCTGTGGACACCTTATGAGAAGCTAGCCAAGGATCCTGCCCAAGTCATTGGAAGGTTGACACAATTCAGGTGTTTGCTGAATCAGAGAGGAGTAGCTGCTGCCCCATTGACCGGTTACGGTCGAGGTGCCCCACGCGAGCCAGGTTCCTGCTACATGCAATAAAAATCAACCGGATACCCTTTCTAATTGATCAGAGCCGGCTCTGAGTTAAAGTTTTGAGATGCTAAAGGTTGAGGTGCGACCGCTTTATGCCTTCCAAAATTTACAAATGTTAGGGCCCGACCTACTTTGGTACTACTACTTACAATAGTCCAACAAAAGACAAACATCACCTTTAATCTTGGCTTTAGTTTCCCGAAAAGTCAGGGCCAGCTCTGTAAATCGATTGGGGTTAGTGGGATATGGTATTTATACTGTGAGAGTCGATCACTCAATGTACTACTTTTTGGCCCATGGCGTTTCATGCCAGGTACTGAGGCAGGTTGGAGGAGCAGTACCCGCAGGAAGAAGACGCAGTAGCTGAGATAGAGAGAATCCTGAGAAGTCAAACTTCCATACTAAATTATGTTTTGCTACTCTAATTATCTAGTTTAATTAATAGAAATCTTGATTAACATGCTTGAGAGAAGAGATCAGTTCCATCAAAAGCATTACATTCCATCACCGGTGAAACTTTACACCCCATCACCAATCTCTTCGATGCGTCACCAAACTATTGTACTAGCCCGGCCCTAAGATCCAATTATAGAGATGAACGGAAAATGGTAGATGGTAGTGCGATCGTTGACTTGACGAGGGATTGCAGATGGCTTATTCGCGCTTTGGCTTGATTCGCTCCGTACAAGGCCTGAGACTCACAGAAGGATGAAGCTTTTGGTCAGGGGTGTTGGAGGTTTCTAATAATCAGACGATTTTCAAGAATGGGGAGCAGATTGGATTCCAAAAAGGTTTTGCTGTATGGAGGAAGAGTTGGGAAGCGGCGACGACAGTAGCGGCCGCGGTGTGTTGCTTATCTAATAGCCATTGCGTGTGCTCATGTGTATACGCACGAATTTTAAATGGTAACATTGAGATTATACTACTTATTTTTAGGGGTGAGCATGGTCCGGTTTTATAGTAAACCAAGAACCAAACCAATACCTACGAATTATAAATTTAGAGAACCAAATCAATCCACAAATTTCATAGAACCAAACCAATCCAAACCATTAAAATACGGTTTGGTTTCGGTTTTAAACCACGGTTTACTTTGAACTAAGCTATCATCTTCAAAAAAATTTAAAATACATAAAATTCGAAGATAAATTAACAGAAAACTTGTATTTATTTAAACCAATTCCATTCAAATTACCAAAACAAACTAATATCAACCAACTTATTAAGAGTAGAATACCAACAATTATTTCAAGTCTTAAACTCAGAAAATGAAATAGAGGTAATTCATTTAAGTGAACCAATTAAAAATACCAACTACTAAACATCTTGGCTATGAAGGAAAACTAAATATTGCG
>JAOTQK010000024.1:15603373-15616084 GCA_025642025.1 Rhododendron ferrugineum | reverse complement strand
AATCACATTGCTTAAATACTACCAATGCCAGCCATGCATAGTTCGAGAAAATCTAGACATAAATAGATGGCAGAAATCAAAGAGTGCTATCAGGATGGGACTCATTTGTGACCTTCTATAGTTGAGTTTATTGGCAATAGGAAACTTGTTATATGTAGTTTTAGTTTCTATATGCAGCAGAGAGTTTAGGTATGTTTAATTGAAGTTTACTTAAGGGGGTTTTGGTAAGCTCCGAAGCTAGCCACAAAACTTCCTCCGATATGTTCCAAGCTCTACATAAGACTCTATTAACAGGGCTACGTCTACAGTTTCTCCAAGAGAACACTCTATCCCGCACATCCTTTACAATTTGCTCAAAAATGGTATCCAGAATGTATTGTTTGTTACCAAAAAACTGAGTCATTCCTAGCCTTCCAAATGTAATACCCTGTCCCAGCCATAGCTAGCTCATAGAAAGCAAATGAGAACCCTTTCTTCTTAAGGTGTTGAACAACCCAGTTAATTTCATGCTCCCACTCCCCTGGACATCTGGTCATGCCAAACAAATGGAGGATTCTGCCCCAGATACAAGCTGAGAACGAACAGTTAAAAAAGAGATGCATGTGGGACTCATTCACACTACGACATAGAACACATTGAGGGTCCACCCTCATCCCCCATGAGAGAAGCCTATCCTTTGTAGAGAGCCTACCTCAACAAACAAGCCACATGATTAAAGCCCATCTAGGAATACCTTGCTTAATCCATACAATATGAGCCCATGGAACTTTAGGGGGAGGATTCTTGAGGGCTTCCCAAGCAGTTTTTACTGAGAAAATACCATTAGGGGCAGGCACCCAAGTCACAGAATTTTCCACAGCTATATTAGGTCTAAGAGTTGAAGATGTGCTCCTCATAATTTGCATGATTGTCCTGCTCTGCATGGGCCAGTGCCAACCTCCATTTGGAATTGTGGATGAAACTTTGGCCCAAAGGGAGCTTCCAACATTGCTAACTATATCTTCACCAAACACTTTGTAGAGAGGACCTGCATCATGCCAGTAATCCAGCCAAAGGAAATTAGTGTTCCCATTAGGGGCTGCACTACCTCTCTAAGTTTAAAAAGCTTACGGATAGTCCAAGAAGAATCTTGAGGCAAACTCATCTGCCAAAGACACTTCCTCTTTAAGTCTTTATAATGTATGAGTGGACCCTTCTTGTTTGGGTTTATATGGTCTTTAGAAGTATAGTTTCTAGGAGTTCAGTCTCCTATGAGGAATTCTTTAAAGCTTATTTAGTGATGGGCTGCTTCTAGCAGAGAACATGTTTACAACATTTCTAGAGCTGTTGAAGCTGTGGTGGATTGTCCGAAACTCTGATCCAACTCTGACCCTAGGTATGATGCCTTTGAAATCGAGGTGTGACGCCTGGAGTTTCATTTTCTCTTGCAATTTCAAGCATTTTACTGCTTAACTAGATTAACCTAGGCTTTATTTCCCTACTTTGGCCCTATATCTCTATTTGATGCCTTACTTTCTTAAACCTGGCAATCATAGAACATAACATAACCCTAAACCAGCCCATGTCAATGTTTGCGGGTACAGTTCATTGTACCAGACCAGCGAGAGGGGGCTCAATCCTTGTATTTGCAGGTTCAGTACCCTGCTTATATGCTGGTCCTTATAAACCCCTAGTAACCCTTTGTTTTGCCGACATTCCATGCACTGGAAAGCAACTATCACCAGCCTTAAGCAATGCCTTCTAACTCTGTATTAATTTTGGGCTCACCACTAGATAGGCGACTGTTCTTTTTTCTAGACCTATATGACCATGTAAGCTTCAGTCATATGAGTGGATGACACATCAATTGGGAGAAATTCTACTCGGTCATTATTGTCACCTGAACCATTAAGGAGTGAAACTATAGCTTATAGAATATGCATCGTTGTAGAAGGGTGCATTCTGTTCAACGTGTAAACGTTCGAGCATGTCAATGTTTACAAATTTTAGATGATTAATGTGTCACAGCAGTATATGTTCTCTCTCCTATTTTGCTATTTACGTATTTTGTTTCTGCGTCAAGATGAGTGCATTGAAAAAAATCTTTGACTTGTATGGCTGTGCATCTTAAGCTTTATCAGATAGCACTGGGTAATTTTAATGATGACACTCACTGAAACATAAATTTGAACTATTAATTTCAGGTTGCTGGGTAACAACTCCTCATGTGAGGAACTGGTAACGATCGCTAAATCTTAGTCCTCTCTGCATTGTTAATTAGAATTGTCTATTTATATAATCAATGCATGTCGTCTGCAAATTCCTTGATGAGAATTCATATATTTATGTGGAATGATCACATGCTAGCATAATTTTGTATCGGTTTTCTTTCAACAACTTTGATTTATTCTCTTGATATCTTGGAACTCTTCTAACCACCCTTGGGGTTGCCCCAGAGGAAGGGGAAGGCCTTTGACTAGAGTTGGGCAAGGTTTGACTCCTCCCCAGGGCGGTACCATGATGTACCTGGCGGCTGGCGGTCGGGGCGGTGGTTTGCTTCGGTCGCCCGGAGGTTGCCCTATGGGTTGGTCCAATTAGTGAAGTCTTCTTTTTTCCAGGACAATTTCTGTTGCTTTTGTTATACTGTTTGGTATTATTACTATAGCTAAATTTTATTCAAAAAAGCTTCCAGAGGTGATGCAGTGTTGCAGTCTACATGCAATGCAGAATAAAATCAAAGAACCAATGCATCCATTCATGTTCCCTTAATCTTACTCCGAAAATCACAAAGTAATTCAATGGAAGTTCGCCATCTCCAATATTGACTTACATGAAAAGGACACAAATATTCGTTTCAGCTTGCAGATTTGTCTACAGCATTGAGAGATCTAGTCAGACAACCATGATAGTAATACAATCCTGTAAAATTACAAGAATAAAGAGTTAGCTGCTAAAGGCTCTAGTCACATAGATGGGTGGTCATGGCCTCGTTGGGATCAAAGATTTGGAAATTTTAAATTGCAACCCAACTGAATTTTTATAATACAAGAGCTGTAACTGTTTTTTCAACTTATATTTACTATTGGTAATGTATCTTATGATGTATATCCCTGTACGAGACATAAAATTGGGAAACGCTACACATGTATCCTGTTTTCACAACTTTGTTTGTGAAATTTAGCTGGGAAAATTGTTTCCATGAGGATTACTCGAAAGCTATTTTCACATATCTACAAAATTGATACTCTCATTTTCAGGTTGAAGAAGCAAGGAATGAATGCATCCCAAGCCTATGAATACTTTGTCCTACGAGCTCAGAAAATAGCATTATCACATGGATACGAATGCGTTAACTGGTACAGAATTTTATGCTTGAGCATTTTGTATTCCGTTTGTGTTTCACGTGTAATGCTCATGATAAAATTGCAGGGAAGAGACCTTCAACAACTTTGGCGATAAGTTAAACCGAAAAACTGTGGTGCACAACTGGTATGCCTTCAAGATACTTATGCCATCTAATTATTGTTGTTAAACTATGCGGTTGCATTCAGAATAAGGGTTGGACTTAATAGTTGGCTTTCCTACTTCTCTGATGATACAAATCTATAAAGTGCATTAATTGCAGCACCTTTTTAGTTTTCTTTGGCTGATATATAAATTAAAAAATCTCCGTGTTCTTGATTTAGGTTCAAATAAAGATAAAAATTGCCTTAACTCATTTCGCTTTTAGTAATTAACCAATGTGGACTTGAGAAAGTATGTTTAGAACAAGGCATGTTGTTCATAGGAGTGATAAAGATGAGACAACAGCTGCTTTTGGCTTGGGAATTTGCAAGTGGTTGTGCTTGTCTTCTCATTTCCTTTTAACGAGTTTTAGTGTTTGCCAATCGCATCACAAGAAGCAATCAGCAAGGGAAACTTTTGACTGGAAAAAAAATTAATTTTGAGGTTGCCCAACTGTGGTTCCTATTGTTGTCCGTGAATTCTGATGATGGTCATAGTGCCGGTGTTCACCCTATACGGTGATTCCACTTGGACACACAGAAACCAAAATGGGTATTAAATTAGTTTTAAACTTGCTAGTAGAAGCTATCCTGAGCTTGTCGCTGTTTTCTAGCTTTGTTATTAGGAAGAATAGAAATTAAGTAGTCAAGGTAAACTTGGGTTGAAGTGCATAGGCTGGTTTTTCATTTTATTGTGCATGGTGATATGCTTAAGCTGTGTTTTGTTTTGTTTTGTTGGTGGTGGTGGTGCAGGCTCGGGGGTGGTGTTGCGAAGCGAGTGGTTGCAGCAGGGTTGAGGTGCATTGTAAGCAACCAAGATAAATGGTATTTGGACCACTTGGATACCTCATGGTCTGAATTCTATTCAAATGAACCACTCACTAACATCACAAACCCCAAGCAACAAGAATTGGTTATTGGGGGAGAGGTATGCATGTGGGGTGAAACAGTTGACGGTTCCGATATCGAGCAAACCATATGGCCGCGTGCTGCTGCTGCTGCAGGTAATCAATCATTTGTTGCAATTCTATTCTTCCCATGTGCCCTGTGATCCAACAAATCTCAGGGTCCATTTGTTTGACCGAATATGTGTGCCAGATTGGGTTATATATGCAAGGTGACCCATATTCGGTTTTATGTTAAATTATTTTGGCCTGGATGAAACATAAAATACCATGAAGGGTGTGATACCATTAATCCCACTTACAATTCCATGGAAGGTGTGGTGTCATTAATCCGATGACTTTTATCACCTAGTCTATCCCATCGATCAATGTATTGCTTCATTATTAGTCCCATCAAACCAGCGGGTCCTCAACGTTAGTCGTTTTTAAGATCAATATCTTATACATCACCTTGTCCATACATATTCAAATGATGTATCATCAAGCGGACAAAAACTTATGCCCGACTAATTTTCCACCTTAATTGGATTTGTTCTTTTGATTAGGGCAAAAAATTCAAATAAAAACTTAATGAACAGAATTGCTTTATTTTTTAATCTGATTAATGGCACAACTTTTGAAAATAGACAAACAATATGGCATGATTATCTGCTCAAAATTTTATTTTCTTTATGATGTTTAGAGTTTAGACTTTTTATTTTCTTTATGATGTTTAGAGTTTAGACTGATAATTTGCCTTCATTTCTGTTTTGGCTCCTCATGGATGAAGAGAGGCTTTGGACACCTTATGACAAGCTAGCCAAGGATCCTAGGCAAGTCACTGGAAGGTTAGCACACTTCAGGTGTTTGTTGAATCAGAGAGGAGTAGCTGCTGCCCCATTGGCCGCACCCGGTCGAGGTGCCCCACCCGAGCCAGGTTCCTGCTACATGCAATAAAAAACCAACCGGATACCCTTTCTAATTTGATTGGGAAATTTCGATGTTGTCTTTGGATAATTTTTCTTCATGTATGGAAAGAATGATTGACCCTGTCCGATCTCCTATAGGCTCTAATGTTTGTCATCTCTGCCTCAGCATTCAGCAAAGACCATTGGGTTTTCTTCTGAGAAATTAAATGTTAATGTGTTTATATAACAAGAGTCATGATCCCGTCCCATAAGGGGAAAAAAAAAGATTAAAACTAGATGCGTAAAAAAAAAACCAGAATGACTTGAGCAAAATGACCGGTTCAGAAAACAATATATAGTACTAATAATAACGCAAAACGACAAGCTCCTTAATGAAAAAAGCAAATTAAGCAGCTTGTCTAATGAACTGGTGGTTGATTGTGCATATCACAGCATGAATAAAAATTACTGTACTTATAAGATGCACCATCTTACAAGTAACCATTTCAACGCATGATGCTCGCGCGCGTGGAACCTTGATAGGGGTTTTGATTGGTCTTGTATTGCTCATTTTGTTTACGGAGTAGTTTGCTGGGTTGTTTGTACCGTTTGTATTGTTGGATCGTTTTGTACGGTTTTGTGTTTGGTTGGACTATATTAGTGAGTATTTGGTATCTATGAAGTTTTCCCTTTTCTCGAAAAAAGGTAGGATTGCAAACACTATCGACAGAAAGTATCCAAAGTTGACACATTCGGAGAAGTCATTGCGTTACACATGTTCGCTGGTAAAAAGATGAAAACATAGGACTAATTTCCTTTTCATTTTTAATTTGATTGCATTGGGATCAAGGATTCGGCAAGGGGTGGGCCAAATGCAGCAAAAGGTAATTGTAAAGCAAGAAATTATTTTGTGCCCAAGTGAACTTTAGCACCATAAAACAGGGACAAGAAGACTGAAGGGAAATAAATCAAGTGTTTTTTTACAGCAATCTTCGAGGGAAAAACCTTAGGGAAAATGATGGTCAAGAACGTGTTTTGATAATTAATACCCTCAAAAGACATTTTCAGCATTAACAAATGGTCTTAGCTTGTCTTTGGTGGATATTAATTATCAAAACACGTCCTGGGCCGTCATTTTCCCAAAACCTTATATGCTTCGGATGTAACACGGGTACGAGAGCGCGAGATCACAATGGAACAAATACAGGTTATACAAATAGCTAAACAGCTAAAATTAGCACCCAACTGCAAATGACAGATTATATACACATAAACAAGGTTCATATTACATCACTTTATACGATCGCTATAGGGATACATGAGACACTTGGATCCACCACTAGACTAAGCAAAAACTACCAATTACATGATACACCACAGCGGATATGTTAGAAAAGAATTGATACAAGGAAGAATAAACCCCATAACTTACTGAACTTTCTGCTAATTAGTACTTATGATTCTTTGCAAGAGCGTGTCGTCTTTATCTATCTAAAGGATCACAAGTCCGATTTCATGAGCATTACTCGAGGCTTTATATTTATGTCTCCGAAAGGGGCTTCCTGCTCTACATGGATGTAATCTCTAGTTTTAAGAACCTGCAAAGAGTTCATATTAACACCAACAACAATTTGGTGAGTTATTGTTGTAATTAAATAAAGTGAACCAAAAACAAATGCTAAAGACGAAATATAACAAGTCTGCTTTCAGTTCTTCCACAACTAGAAAATTGGTATAAAACGTACCAATGCTTCAAAAAACATCCTCGATGCCTCCTTACGAGTTTTTCCTACCAACAGGTTGTCCATGGGAAGAACCTTCCTTCCATGCTCTGCTTCCTTCTCAAACAAGAGTTGAAGGTACTTGGCAACCGCCCTGCAAGTGAAAAAGAGGGTGAAACTTCTGCAGACCAAAACTCCTGAAGGTAAATGATGATATTTCAAACATCAATGAGAGGACAAAAAGGAACCGATAAAAAGGATAAGATGTAGATAACAGTGAAGATGGTCACAACACTACCAACAAGAAGAAACCCTTATCCTCGCCGTAGTCATGCTGTGCATGCAGTGAATACTAAGAATTGGCCAACATGAAACAACATATTTGACCGGAAATATGTCATGGTCGCTTACTAAATCAATGAGGTTGCGACAGTAAAAAACAGCACTTAAAAACCCCAGGGTAAACACTGGAGAAATAAAGAACCACATGAGAAATACAGACCTGCTGCGGGAAGACCATCCGCTGTTCTCCAGGAAGCTGGTTTGCTCTGCACTTGGCATACACTCTTCGTCCTCAGCGTAGTCCTCGTCATCAGCATTTAGAAACCCTGCACATAAAGACCTTACTAAAAAGAGATCCATAGCTAATCCAACTAGATAAAGCTTCCCAGTCACGGATCTTCTGGATACTTCAACCAATAGGCAGTTGAAATCCATGGAAATTTACACGGCATGTCTAACTTTCATGCAAGTAGCATATTTTCATTGAAGAAAAGACAAGTAAACACACCTGTATCATGCCAATCTACTGCGTATTCCATATCCTGCATGTAATGCAAAAGAGTGTGTTTAGACTTTAGCCATGCCTCACAAGGAGGGGGAAAAAAACTTTCTACTGACAAATAAAAGACAATAATCCCATAGCAGTTGTAGAACTGTGAAAGGCAAAGAATGCAACCATCATGTGAGTGTTGGATTCTTGGCAGAAGCTGCTAGTGGCAGACTGATTACCTAATCAGGAATCAACATATTCTAAAAAACACAGGGTGCCCAAATTTTGAACCAGATACCATACTATACAATAGAGTCCTGCATTCCAGGAAATTCCAATTATCTATGGCTAGCAAGTGATAGCACGGTTTTAGGTGTTATGAAACACCCCACTGCTAGGAGAAATGGTTAGCATAGATTGGGGCTCGGGCACGCAAAGAGCTTCGTCAATGGAATGGGGGACATTCTGGGGCGGCAAACATTCAAGGGAAAAAAACCTTGCATAGGTTGCAAGGGTTGAACTTCTACGGAGGAAAGAATTCAGCAAACAAAAATAGGCATTTAAGGATTCAGAAGCATTATGGTTAAGGTGTTAACAGAAAACAAGAAGTTCAGAAGTTGAAACACAAGAATAAGATAAGAAGAGGAAAAAAAGAGCCTAGGAGAATTCGTTACAATCCATAAGCGTATGCTCTTCTTGGATCAAATGCAAGAGAATAATTTACTTTCACAATTAAGCACATTTTATTACTGTCATAAAAACTTACAATGAAGTTCAAAGCATAAAACAACTCCCTACGAGAAAACAATAATTTAGAATAAGGGTAACAATTACAATAAAATAAAATTTGCTTCTCCTTAGCAAGCTTGAGTTTGCAAATTGTTGGAGTTTGTCCCACATCGGTTAATTGTCTCCTCCAAAAACTAGTATATGAGCATGGGCGGCCTCTCCACTCATTACCAATTGGTCTTGAGTTTGATGCTTTAACATGGTATCAGAGCTAAGGTTTGTGCCATAAGTGCACCGTTGTTTGTTGTGATCCATGTGTTATGGATCGTTTGTTTACCTCTCCACGTGCGAGCGTGCGGGAGAGTGTTGGAGTTTTTCCCACATCGGTTAATTATCTTCTCCAAAAACTAGTACATGAGCATGGGCGGCCTCTCCACTCATTGCCAATTGGTCTTGAGTTGGATGCTTTAACACAAACCTTCTCTTAGTTTCTTAAAGTTTTCATCCAGTGATGAAGCTAGGCTATCCACACATGACACACTTCTTAATACTGTTGTAAGTCATTCCAGCCAATTAATCACCCTACACGACCTAGAAATGCATGGTTTCTCAAGATACTGCTACCAAACATAAGAACTCATATGACGAAGATTGAATCACTGAAGTTCTAGTATAATGAAGAGAGACATTATTCCTTCGTCGAGACTCCTACTAAGAGAGGGCTATGAATTTATGAAATTTGATCGAACAGAATCACGAAAAAAGGATTCATGTACGTTCTCCATATCTTATCCCTCATCTGACAGGATCACATGAAAATAAGTTCAAGTGCCATGACTAGTAAACAAGTTCGTAGAGAAACTTACTCTGCCCAGTCTTGTCTCATAATCCAACTCCTAAAAAAAGAACTCCAGCGAACACATACAAAAAAGTCCATGTGACAGTACATAACTAGGAAGAAATAATTTGTATGATTGCCCAGGAAAATTGACGGTGAAAACAAAGTCAAAAGGATAATAGAAACATGATTCAAGGCCAAACTGGGTCCTTCATAGAAAGTTGGAAGACTAAAACTTACGCTGCAATCAACAGTGGCAGTATGGGCAGCAACAGAAATATCTGCTTCCATTGTGTGGTGTGGATCAGCTTCCCAATAGCCAGGAGGAGGCCCAGGATATTCACCGTCATTTGAGGAGATATTATTCACATCTACATTGAGTTCCACCGGATATGAAGAAGCAAGTTTTAGTTCTTCATTAGAACCATAAGAAGTCAGGTTCTTGCCCATGTCATAGCCCAACTCTGGAACAAGAACCTCATCTTCATTTGGAAGACTTCTGCGCTCGTTTTGACCGACTTCCTCGACGGTGCCAATAGTTACAGTTACCTGGTCACTAGGCAAACCAGTCTCTGCAGAAGTTGCAAGAGAAGGATTTGCTCCACAGGCAGTTTGCATGTCGACGCTACTTCCTAAACCAACTTCAGTTCCTTCCAACAATTCATCCCTCACTCTCGCCTCTGCTGTTCCAACGACAGCAGAGTCATTATTTTCCTCTTCCTTGTCAAACAAAGCTGATCGAAGCGCAGAGTCGACTGAAACGTTATTTTCGTCACCAAAACCAAAATTGGGAGAGGAAGCTGACTCAAAGACAAAATCAATGCCAGGATTTACAGCATCAGGAACTGGAACATCACAAATAGCCTCCATCTGCAATGGTGTGTCATAACCCTGCAATCGTAAGACGTGGTCTTCAGCCTGTTGATTCTCAGGATGCGCTGGTTGCACATGATTTCCGCCTACAAGACACTCATTGGTCCCTTCCATTCCAGCATCGTTGTGGACGTTCGGCCCCACTGAGAACCCCATATTAGTTGCTACTTCGAAGGGATTAGTTACATCTTCTAGTACAGCCACGTGTTCTTTTGTTGCAGCTTCGAGAAAAGGATTATGTGCATCAATTTGGGATACCACGATTTCACTCAGATCATATGTTTGACTGTGCAACAAAGCCAATCCTCCACAAAAACCTGGAAAAAAAATAACACAACTCAGGTAACTTGCAAGAATGCAAGCCCACAGTTTCCCAGAAGTGGTTTCACAGCTTTTACGCTAAACAAATAATAATATTCCATTCGGCCCAATTGCTGGTCCATTTTCGGAATTTGTGCCTTCAAGCAGACAAAAAATATTTTTTCTAGAATTTTTTACATCACTCAGAAGTTCACAGAGGTGGTGTAAAACAAGAATGGACAATCCAGAAGTTAAATGGATGATATGCCCTCTCTCACAAAAGGAGAAGTCGAGGAAGCGAGTCTAAAGGCCAAAGATATGGAAATCCATATTCACTGGGCCTTTCAACCCAATCGAATGGAAAGCCCTATGGCACTATATTCCAGGAGCCCAAACAATTTGATAGAATAAATCGTCCTCCATCTGTTGAATAGCTGCTGATCTCCTGAAGGATGATATATAAACATTTGGATTTTTGCCAATGTGTTTTAAGAGAGGTTGCTGACTTGAAGGAAAAAAGTGTGATGTCTTACACGACTTCAGTTGGTGTTCTCCCTAGGGGGGCTAGTGGGTGCCTGTACACAACCTCCCCAAAACCAAAAGCCCAAGAAACTAAGAAAGGTGCTGATGCAAATGAACTGAGAGAAGCCACATTACCTACGGCGTATGCTTATATGTGGCAGAAATCTATAAAATGCACTAGAATAATGTAAAATCAATTTCGTTGGAGTCTTCTTTGGGGAAGAAAACTAGATTAGCAATCTAGCCACATTTTAAGCTACAAAGCACCCGGAAAACAACATTCTCATCAATCAAGGTCCAATCTCATCGCAAGTAAATACTTCCTCTCAAGGGAGGAAAAGAATGAGAAGGAAATAAATATGATTCACAGAAATGCTGAACTTCTACACCATGATCTCACCTGTGAATATGGGTTCACTGAATATTTCATCTTCCAAGAACTCTTTCTGAATCATCCAAATTTCAGGACGGGTGCAAGGAGCTTTCTTTCGTGTGCGACGTATGTCCTCAGTACTAGTCAACTGTTGCCGTATAACACTTTGGTAGAGCAAAAGTTGAGATTGTAAGCAATAATAGAATGCAAGAGGTAATACAGTATGCCAAATATGACACTTAAACCAGTTATGGAACATAGGGAAAACAGCACGGATACAAGTATAAGCAGCTTATTCAACACATGCATACTAGAAAACCAATAAGGCTAAGCTTAGCTAGAACTGCAGGTGTCTTTTGAGAATAGCGATAAATGGGACAGTAAGGACTAAATTTCTCAAAGTACTGCTTAATCAGAAAGAGCGGATCAATAGGAACAGTGAGGAGTAAACTAGATTCTCAAAGTACTGTTTAACCAGAAAGATGCAAAATGCAAATAAGACCATTCTAAATGGAATATCAGAAGGGTAGTAGGATACACACAAGCTTCTATTCAGGCCTACTTTGTACAAAATTGCAAACAATTATTTCCATTTTAAGCAACCATAAAACACTAGAACACTTGGAATAGCAAGTATTTGAGTATATGCTAAGTAGCACAAGTAGAAAAGGAACATACTCGCCATGCAAAATCATGGCATCGTCCATAAGAATCTTCCTCTTTGAAGCAGAAACCCGGGGTGCAGACTGCTGGCGTTTCATTCGTGTTACCTGCGGTTGAGGAGTAGGTGTGGGCATAATTTTCAGAACTGAAGATCTTCTTCCAACTGCAACAATAAAAGACCTAGCTTAATTGGAAGCAGGAACCTTGAAGCATAAACTGACAAGCCAAATAAATTCTAAAAGATAAAATTCTAATAAAGACAGCAATGTCTCCCAACATGACACCTGTGTCCGACACGCGTTTGACATCAACACTAGTTTGATACACCGAAACATCCCAACGCATCCTCTTGTTTGATATCCTTTAATGTGAAAACAAGAATGGACACGCGTGTACATTGCTTACAGCCACGAGACACTTGTAGAATATTGGCACAAGCTTGTAGACTCTATGTTAGAGTCCACGCATTTAACCCCCATCGGAAGAAAAAGAATGAATTTCCGGTTACTAATCAATCTTAAGGCATTTATGCTATGTTTGGATGAGTTTTTGAGAAATTTTTGAAATTTTTTTGGGGTTATGAGTGGAGAGAGAAATGAGAGTAATGATTGAAAGTAGGGGTAATGAGTGGAGAGAGATAGAGAGA
>JAOTQK010000024.1:15532264-15563038 GCA_025642025.1 Rhododendron ferrugineum | reverse complement strand
TTTGGCTCATTCTTGTATCTTTTATGAAATCTGTAGCCTTCGAGCTTTTGACATAATCAAAAAAAAAAAAAAAAAAAGTTGTAGTTGTCAAAACTGAAAAACTTATATACGGAGTATATATATATATATCACCCATTTCTCTCCAAGTCTCTCTCTGCAATATTTTTATTTTGCCATTTTCTACACTTATTTCCATAAAAAAAAAAAAAAAAAACTCAAAACATTTCAAATCTATCCACCAAACACACGTTACTACGCATTATACTTCACTCTATTCTCTCCCACTCCTTTTTCGTAATATCCATCAAAACAAATAACTTTTGCTCATGTAAATTTGAGGGGTTATGATTGATTTTTAATGATTTAGTATATTTTATTCTCTGTGTGTCTTTTATGTAATTTTTTCATTCAGCATGGAGAAGTTGATGTGAATTTTGATTCTGAATTTAAAATGTCAGAGATTAATTTTGTGAATTTTTTTTTTGTGGGCCAATTTGTGCCTATCTAGACAAGGTCAAAATGTCTACCCATACAATCGGGTTAGGAAAAAAAATAAAAAATAATACTAATAATATACTGTTGAAAGTGTCTTTAAACATGTGCAGTCTGCTGGTACAATAGAAAAAGCACATTGGAAGAAATAATCATAGGTGGCCCAATTGGTTGGGTTTTTTTTCTTACAGTAATGAAGGTGTTCCGGGACCTACAGTTGTTTCACATCACTACGCACGAGGTGATATGGCTCAAAAAATTGATAATAAAGAGAATCAAACTTAGCCGATCAAAAAAAAAAAGGAGAATCGAACATGACACATTTAGGAGAGAGCAAACCCATATAAGTGCTAAGCGAAAACCACCCTGATTGATCATGATCATGTCGAAAATCACGTTGATCGTATATCGTTTGATATGATTTCGAAATATATTAGGTTTCAGACAATTGTGTCAAATGGGTTGTAATCAAATATTGCACACATTTTCTTAAACAAGATTCAGGCATTTTTTTTAATCTGAAGATTAATGCATTTCGAAATTATCAAACGGGATTCGGACAACGCGATTCTTGACGTAGTCGATATTCTTGGCGAGATCTTAAATGTGAATTGGTTGGATTATTGTTGTTGGCTCGGAACAAATGGCCCAAAGCTCCACGGGAGCTGATACTAATTCCCCAAGCGCACCATATCCCTGTAATCCTGTAAAAACGCAATTATGCTTACGAATCTTCCTTAAATAGTATTTCATGGAATCAAGGATTCATTCCAGAATATATTCTTAAAAAATAAATACTTATTTTATATTTTTAAATTTAAAAATAATGTAAATAAAAAATAAATTTTCAATTTTTTTTTACACTGTATAAAATATTTTAATATCTATAAACAAGATCTATATTGATAAAAAAATTATTTACAAAAATACATAATTTTTAAACTTAAAATTATATTTTTTAAAAATAACTACTTATTTCCCTTTTGAAGCGTGGCCTAACTACTGTGGACTTTGTTTTCCTCTTGGTAGACTTCAAAAAGTAGACTTCGTACTCTTATAAATTCTGTCTCCAAGTCCTCTCTTCCTCTCCCTCTCTCTCTCTCTCTCTCTCTCGTTGCCCTGTTGCTGTTTGTGCAAGTGCTCTCAAGTCACTCTTTCATGCGCAATCTACTTCACTTGGCCCTTAGGTTACGATTTGTTCATCTTCCACTCATTCGGTTTCAGTTTTGCTAAATCTTTTTTTCACACAATAAGAATATAGTTTCTTATTGCTAGATGGAGTAAATTTTTGTGGGTCAGGGGCAATATTTCATAAAAATATTCCCAGTGCTGGGCATTATTTGGTTTCTAATTTCAGTCCTGATTATTTCTTTGATTTGCTTTTGTGGTATGTATGGACACTGCTTTGGCACACCCAGTTGTAATAGTCTCTGAATCTTTATCTCTAATTGTGTTCAGATTTCGATGGAGAAGAGAATTCTGGGTTTAATTTTCTCGGCAATTTTCTGGGCTTTTGGGAGCCTAGAATGGGCAAGTTCTCATGGTGATCAACCCCTTTCAAGAATTGCCATTGATAGGGCACTTGTCGCTTTAGATAATGGTGCTTATGTTAAAGCCTCGCCTTCGGTTCTTGGATCAACGGTAAGCTTCCAATGCCTTCTGATTGTCATCTTCATTCATTGAAGTTTGTACTCTCTTGGTGATGCAGAGATTAGGTCCCTTACAAGCTGAAAACCATTGCAAGTCTTAGTTTTAAAGCGAAAAAAGAATCAGACTCTGTCCTATCAGGGTTAAACTATGTTGTTTTCGTCCATTGCGATTTCCGTAATACTAGTCCAACTGGATGATAGACGAGCCGAACAGTAAATTGAACCTTTGTATATCATAAACCGAACAAGTCAAGTAGTAGCTTGTTCGAGCTTAGCGAGCTACAAAATAATGTTCAAGCTTGGATTGTTTACATAACAATCTGATCTTGAACGAGCTTTTAACGAGCAAACACTAGCTCGAACTCGAGTAGCTTGTTTTGCTATCAGCCCTAACTGGAGTCAGAAAAATAGAGGGAAAAAAGTTTGGCATATAATGAATAGGTCGATTTATTAATTGTATGCAGTTAAATGTTTCTTGTTTATTTCCTGCCTAGGACTAATTGATAAGCTTCACAGGAGGAAAGCTAGTGGATTTTTGGCAAAATTTTTTACTAATAAGATTCTTCTCCATTCTAGGGCCAGAACACAGAATGGGTGACCTTAGAATATAGCTTTCCGAACCCAACAACTGATGACTGGATTGGTGTTTTTTCGCCGGCCAATTTCAGGTACAGATGCATTTGAACACTATAATTTGCCTTAAAATGTTGCTCCAGCTAAATTTCTACTTGTGCGTCATTTTTCGCCAATAATGTCCTATTTTTGTTGTTGTTTATTTGATGTGATCTCATATGCAACATTTGTATTTCATGTTTTCAGTGCTTCCACATGTCTTCCAGAAAATCCAAGTGTTTCTCCTCCATTCTTATGTACAGCGCCTATTAAGGTTTATGCTCTGCTGCTTTTGTATCGATTTAGACAATGAACTCCTCGACTTTTTTTTGCTCAAGACAACGAAGAGGCTACAATTATGAAATTAACTCTCTGACATATTTTGCAGTATCAATATGCCAATTATACAAATCCCAAGTACACAAACAACGGGAAAGGGCTTCTGAAGCTTCAGTTAATCAACCAAAGATCAGACTTCTCATTTGCTCTATTTACAGGCGGATTATCAGACGTATGCTTACTTTTTTTGTCGCCCCAAACTCTGCATAGTTCTTTTGGCCTTTATGTTTTTTCACTAATGTAGCAAAGGTTAGAGAACCCTTTGTTTTGCCTGTTCATTATTTCCTCCTCAAGCACTTTCCAAACTGATTGGTATGGGGTTGATCTTTGCTTGCTCACAAACTTTTTTGTTCAAGTCATATTTCTACCTGCTGCTTGGAATTGTGATCAACACCAAACTTCTCCGTGAGTACCGTTTGGAAAACATTTACAACAATATCCACTGTGATAATATTTTTTAAGATCCTACCAAGTTGATTAAATTGAACTCTTCTAACCCCATATGGTTTATAGTTGATTTCTGTGATGCAATTTATGTTGTGTCTTCTTTCTCCCACAACCATAAGGACATTTATGATGCCCCAATTTCCTTATTTGTTTATTTTATCCTTTAAGGATTTTAGAACATTCATGTTCCCACTGTGCGACTTCGGTTGAAATTTAAACTTCTGCTTCTTTCTTCTTTACATAACAGCCAAAGCTGGTTGCAGTATCAAATGCAATTGCCTTTGCAAATCCAAAGGCACCAGTTTACCCACGTTTGGCTCAAGGCAAGATCTGGAATGAAGTAAGTATACTTTTGCAGTTAGTTCAGCTCCTGAAGCTTCTTTATATGTGCACAGGGAAAGCAAGGGAGAATATGTGTCAGATAGTTGAGTAGTTATTTTATCCTACTTCCCCTTTCTCCTATGTGTGCGTGTTATTATTGCATAGATCAACAACTCTGGTGTCACATACGATGTTTTGAGTAAATAAGATGTGAGGTGTCATTGGTGGACCTCCTTCTGTTAAAAAATAAACAAACTCACACAATGGCGGTAATTATCGTTAGCTGGTTGTGATGATCATTTTACTGGATACTCAGATGACTGTTACTTGGACAAGCGGATATGGGCTCAAGGAAGCTGAACCTTTTGTTGAATGGGGTCTAAAAGGAGGAGAACAAAAGCGTTCCCCAGCTGGAACACTGACTTTTGATCGCAGGAGCATGTGTGGTGTGTAAAACTTTTCTTGGAAGATTTTTTGTTGTAAAATATTATGTCTTTTGCTCTACAATCAAGCTTGCCTCGGTACCCCAATTTCCCCAATTTGAGAAAGTGTATGAAAAGTAGAACAGTCGGACTTCAACAACAACAAATAAAAGACTCGCTTATCAAGGCAAGTTTAATTTGCACGGAAATGTCCTGGAAAATGAAGGTTCTCGTTGATCTGTATAACTAGGCTGTGAAGCCATGATCATAACTCTAAATAGGGAATATTAAGATGTCCAGGTTGACCAATGGACATGAACAATAAGTGATCATGGGCGGGCAATGAAGTCCTTAAACTTAGCATCTCTACCCTTCTGCTGGATAGGGAAATGTGAATCCTGCATTTGCTAAATTTTGAAAATGTCAATTGTTTCTCAGTACGTCTCCGTTTATGTATTAACTAAGACATAACTTCATTTATTTAGCAACATTCAAAACAACGAAAACAACCTCTCGTATGCAGGGGTAAACAATACAAGAGACTTGATGGACTGCCCTCTCTCAGTCTATTTAGATATGTAATTTAGTGCTCATTGTGCATCTTAAGTCCTATGTCCATGCAGAACTCGACACTTGTTCTGTGTCTACAAATCATGGATGTCATTTTGTCAACAAAAACATAAAAAAAAATGTATTTTGAGGACAATGTATTATTCCCAATACCTGGTTCCGAGTGGAATGCTAATATTGGTGTTCCTTTAGGTGTCTGTTTTGACAAAAATTTAAAACATTAAGCGCTTTTCATTTGAGTGTTTGTAAAAGAAATGAGATTTCTTATGTTCTGCTGGTATCTGTATTAAAAGCTTCTTGTAAAAGTCAGTAACATCAATTGGCTTAGAATATCTGAATATTACTATAGCAAGTGCATATCATCGCCGGCTTCAAGTGAGAAAGGTTACTATCTGAACCTAACTCTCTAAGATTTGCAGTTCGTAATAGGCATTCTGGGACTTGTCCACCCTCCTAACAGATTTTTTGGGCACATAATTGATTTTGTAGATTCTGTATGCAGGTGCTCCAGCGAGAACAGTGGGTTGGCGTGACCCTGGATTTATACACACTAGTTTTCTAAAAGAGTTGTGGCCTAACTCAGTGTACGTTGTGTCTTATTATTCTCTTATATTCTAATGCTCAGCTCTCTTGGGTTTGTCATCTAAATCTTTTGGAATCCTTTCCTCTACTTTAAATTTCCAAAGACATTGTAAGTTTCCCATCTTTATTCGCTGAAACCTTGGTAGTTTATGTCTCACAGACAGAATTGAGGTTTCAGCGATCCAAAGTTGGAACAAGAGAACAGCAAACTGGTTTAGCTACGTGCTTTATTTGTTTCAAAAAACAAAAGCATGTCACCGTTGCTGACGTGTAGAGTTTCTTAAAAGGATAGTTTCGACTTCCTCAAGTTTTTTACATTCCCCAGAAAAAAGGAAAATATTCGCACTACAATTTTCATTGCTTGGTGCTTTCCCAGATCAATTCCTCCATCTCACTCACCTCACCCTTTCAACCATATTTCTCACCAAACCTTAACCCACACTCATACCCAACCCAATATTGCCCCAATGAATACCATCATGTGTTTTCTAGTAGAAGAGCCTTGGTTATGATCGTCGTTGAAGCATCTTAATAGGGTAGCGTTTTGCCATTAATTTTGGAACTGTGTACAATAACAAAATTGTTGTTGTTTTAGCAAGTTTAGATTTTCATACTGTGACAAAATCCGGAGAGAAGTGCAACTTATTGGATTACCAAGGAGTTTTTCTGTCAGTTCTACCTTTTGCTTGAAACTTAACACAATTTGTGCTTCACATCAAATACACAGGTATACTTACAAGCTGGGGCATAGATTGTTCAATGGTACAGTCATTTGTAGTTCACCTTACCAATTTAGGGCATCTCCTTACCCAGGTCAAAACTCTCTACAACGTGTAGTGATCTTTGGAGATATGGGAAAGGTTTGAACTCATTCGAACCCATTTTCTTGGCTTAATGGATGTCATCATGTATATATTAAAATCAAGCATATCACGCTTTGCTATGTCCACCATGCAGGATGAGGCTGATGGCTCTAATGAATACAATAATTACCAGCGTGGCTCTCTTAACACCACTAAGCAGCTTATTAGAGACTTGGATAACATTGACATAGTTTTCCACATTGGGGATATCTGTTATGCAAACGGATATATTTCACAGTGGGACCAATTTACTGCACAGGTTGAGCCTATCACCTCAACCGTACCTTACATGGTTGCAAGGTTTGTTGCAACTACTTTACAAAAACATTATTGGAGCATATACCTGACTTCTAGAATGTTAATGTGGTAATTGAGGATTTATTCTTGCAGCGGTAATCATGAGCGTGATTGGCCAGGAACAGGTTCCTTCTATGGGAACAGGGATTCTGGAGGAGAATGTGGTGTGTTAGCCGAGACTATGTTCTATGTACCTGCTGAGAACAGGGCTAAATTCTGGTACGATAACATTGTGATGACTGATAACAATCAGCTGGATATAGTTTGTTCCTATACTTGGTCTGATATGCGCATAAAGAGGCATATATGTTTATTTTCTTTAGAGAGGGTATGCCCAGTTAGTACCTCTGGAACGGGTTGTTAAGGCACAAACCTAACCTCAATGCACAAAGTGGCTATCCTCATAACTGAACCAACAACCTGTAGTTAGCAGGCTTAATTTTTTCCGTTGAAGCAGTGGCCATCTTTAGCCATCTGCCGCTTGAAAAATGGTGCAGTCAATGCTATTTGTTTGCAGAAGGAAAGCGCGAACATTCCGATATCAGTTCTCTGAATTTTCTGTTGGATGCATGCTAAGCGCATGTTTGCGGTAGCTTATGGGCGGTAATTATAGATTTTGGTACCTTGAAAGCTGGGACAGTAATTTTTTTTTTTCCTTCGACCTTTTCTTTTGGGCCCAAGAGTGCATAAAATCCGATTCTGAGAGACATAATTTCTTTACATTTTTAGAATGGAATTTTCAGAATCAGCTTTTGTTGCCGAATTGCAAACACAGTCTATGCTAAGCATAATAATTAATGATAAGTATTATGATCTCCTGCCAGGTATGCCACTGACTATGGCATGTTTCGATTCTGCATAGCTGACACAGAACACGATTGGAGAGAGGGAACGGAGCAATATAACTTCATTGAGCACTGTCTGGCGTCCGTTGACAGACAAAAACAACCGTGGCTGATATTCCTTGCACATAGAGTATTGGGTTATTCTTCTGCTGATTGGTATGCCGCCGAAGGATCCTTTGCGGAACCAATGGGAAGAGAGAGTCTTCAGAAACTTTGGCAGAAGTACAAGGTGGACATAGCCTTATTTGGCCATGTGCACAACTATGAAAGGACATGCCCCATTTACCAGGTATTCTTAGCTACGTCCTACTGCGAATGATCCATTTATATATTGTATTAGCTGGATTTCTCACCTAACATGAATTTGACCACTCCCAAATAAGTTGGTCTTCACCGTTCATTTTTTAGAACACTATGAAAGTGAATATGCTTTTGGAGCATTTTTAAGTTGCTCGCAAAAGCTTGCTACATCACTTAACTGCTTTCTTAGAAGAATGACGTTTGAGAACCAGGAAAATGGTTCTCTTTATAAGGAAAAAGAGTAATGCTAGAAAATCAAACTTAGGCATTTGTCTTTTAAGCAATTCAAGCATATCGATGTTCAAGTTCCGCCAAACTGAGTTGGGAAAGAAAGAATAAACTTCAAACGAAGGAAGTGAGAGGAATTTAAATGTTTCCTCCAACACATGCTCATACACACTGAACCATATCGAAATTCTACAAAACATACGGAAACTTTATGTTGTTTCAACACCTCTTAGAAGTATCTAACAATGACATTTCATAAGTTTTCGGATGTCTCAAGAATATTCTGGAAGCGTTTCCAAATTGTACCCGAAATGTTTTCCTTCTCAAGCTAACTCCGGGTACAGACGAAGAGAGAAGAAGTGATCTAGCTGTATCAAGAATGTGCCGATCGAACTGAAACTACATACCGAAGTAAAAGTTTGACCTTTGGTGTCTATCATAATCCTAGTCTGAGTATACTATAGTTGGATTCTTCCCTATGGTAAGTTGCTAGTAACTAACATTTTGTTGGTCATTTTCTGTTTCTGTTTCTTTTTTTTTTCTTTTTTCTTTTTTTGTCCCTACAGAACATTTGCACAAATCAAGAGAAGCACAACTATAAGGGCATCTTGAATGGGACAATTCATGTAGTTGCTGGTGGAGGAGGATCAAGCCTTGCAGATTTTACTCCCCTACAAACCACTTGGAGTATTTTCAAAGACTATGATTATGGGTTTGTGAAACTCACGGCGTTCGACCATTCGAATCTGTTGTTCGAGTACAAGAAAAGCAGGGATGGTAAAGTTTATGATTCCTTCACAATTTCACGGGATTATAGAGACGTCTTGGCTTGCACTTTCGACAGCTGCCCGAGTACGACTCTGGCATCTTGATTTTAACGTGGACAGAGATATTTGCTTTTTGAGTTTTTCGATTCATCTGGTAGTCCTGTTTCGTTACCAACCCATTTTTTTGACGATTTACAGGTGCTGTTTTACCGTGCAAATGTAACACTAAATTTAAGACTGGTAATTACACTGTGATTATTTTCATGTCTATTGCAATTTGAGAATTTAAACATAGATCTCTTAGCCATCGTGAGAATTGTAAAGTGTACCATCGTGTTTAACATCGACCCAGGTGATTTTTGAATTCTGCGTTCTGTGGTTCATTTCCGATACTGCATGCATTTTGATAGAATCCGTTTCATAATCAGTTCCCAAATTGACAAAATCTGAAAATGCAAAATGTATTAACGGGGCGGCCAAACAGGCCCCAAGTTTTGATGACGGAAGGAGAATGAGAAACTGGAATTAGATTTTCAAACTAATAAGGAACTTGATTTTTCTCTTATCCTATGAAAGGCAAAATTAATGAATTTTCTGAAAATACTAAAAATGTCCCAAAAAGACACTCCAAACACTTGAGCAAAATAACTTCAGACGCTAAATTTACTTCAAAAAGGACCCCATTCAGTGAATTTATCATCTTCACTTATGATGAGTCCAAACATCCCATTAAAGATTGCGGTCACCGACATGTCAATTACTTAATCAATTCAGGGCGCGGGAAGTCTCTCCTTGCCTCCCCGCCATTCTTGTAACTGTCGCCTGTAATCCATGCAGGTGTGTCCGTACCCCCTGAGTGGATGAGGAAGAAAGACTCTGGAAGCATGAACGGTAAACCTGCTCGGGAGAACATTTTCTGCTACTTTTTCATCCTACATATCTTTTCACTGTACATGGTTAACTGCATGGATTTTGCTTGGCAATTAGAGTCTAAGCAGGCCCCAAAAGAACACTGGTTAAGAGCAAAATAAGGTCAAAAAGGAAAAGCTGAGAATTAATTACCATTGCATCATTTTCGCTTCCCTGAAAAGTGCAAGTCAAACAAAGACATGGGCAAAAGGGAAGAAAATTGATGCCGAAAAGCTTATTCTAATCACTGAAAGCTCAAGAAAGTACCATATCGATCAAAGAATTCAATTATCGGCTCCAACGAACCAGTTTTCCCTGCTACCCGATTTACAAAGATAAGACTTTCTTGTGCCTAAAATAAAACAAGAAAGAAATGTATAACATCCCACAGAAAACTCCAGTTGTAATCAGAACCCAGTGGAATGCAAATGGGTAGTCAAATATTGAATCCTCAAAGTTCATTCCAAAGATCCCAGCCACAACGGCAAATATAGTCGCCACAAAGGTAGCTGCCGTCAAAAGCAATTCAAATTGTATCAGCTGGTTCTGCACATTGCCCTGTTTAGATACACAACCATAAAATTATCATCTTTCTCAAACAACTGTACAGTTACTTGGAAAGTTAGATGCTCGTTAACAGTTACCAGTTTAATGTTGATCAAATCCTCAGTATCATCAATGTACTCTTTAAGCTGCATCACCCACAGATTAAGAACACAATTAGAAAATTTCAAATTGGTTCTTGTAACACATGCAATTTTTTAGGTTCAAAGTTTCATTGGAATATGAAAGGTAAATACAAAAACATGCTAACAATGACGGAATAAAGGAAAGGATTCATCTGGTTCAGCTTAGCTTTCATTTACAGCCGAAGATCAGCAAAAGGAATCTCTCTATGCAAGACAGGAATATAACAGCTGACTATATCTGCGTAAGTCACACAAAATCTACATCCCCCAATTAACCCTCAAATATAGGAATATCTTAACTGAACAATAGGGTAAAAACACCCAGGAATAGCAAATGGGCTATTTGCCCATTAATTGCTTTGTGCAGTCACAAATGCGTTATAATCGTGTGCGAATTGAATTTCAGATAACTCAAAATAGATGACCCATGAATTTTAAGTCTTCCCTTGTGAAGGCAACGTTATCCTTTCTACCCCTATTTACTTAATATGCTTCAAAATCTAAGCTTGAGTTTCCCTAGCCTCAATTAGGATCTACGTCCTACTCCTATATGTCAACCAAAAAAAGTCGTAATAATGGCGTTCTAACTCACATCCATAAAAAGTACCCTAGTACAAGAGGCTCACACAGTCACATACATGTTTCCTGCAAAGGGTCTTTAAAGGCACTTACTGATGATGACTTGTTGAGAGTATTATCGGAGACAACAAAATAGGCTTCAAGCAACATTTCAAGTTGATCAATGTTTTCCCAGCTACTGGATGTACTACTTAAGCTTCCATGTTTGCTTGAGCTCAAGCAGCTGAAAGCTCTTTGTAACTTTCGCACTCCACTGGTGGAACCCACAGGTGAAACAGGTGCAGATTTTGACACCACTCCAGCCCCACCAGATTCTTCAGTTTGGCTGTATAATTCGTTCGATGTGTAAGCCTCCTTTCTCAGCTTCTTCTCCGTCAGGTACATCTCAGCCATGTCACCGTCGTCATCCATAAGATGTTCTATTTCATCACAGACCTGAAAATTCAGTTTGAAAGCTAATTGGAAAAAGGGTCAATACAAGTGAAAAAGCTCGAACAAAATGATCTGGTCTTTTCTACCTTCTGCACTCGCTGAGTCAAGGCAAGGAGCTGGCCTTTGAACCTACGGACACGTTCTAGATTAAGAGTGCTGATAGATGACGCTAGTTCATCAAGCACCGGATGTATCTCCATTTCCAACTCTTTCACCTATTAAATTCAAGAACTTCTCAATGTCATAATGAGGCTAATATTGTTAAATTTCACCACATAAGCCCACAATGTAGGGATCGACATGGACTAAACTAAGTTGCATGCATAAAATGAATGGTCATCAATACTTACGTCCCAAAGCAATAATTGTGCTCATTAGAATAAAAGATATTCTCACCAAAACGAATAATCATTGATTTGTATGTTTGAAAGCAATCATGTTGATTCCTAGAATTTAAGATAATTTTATATCTTAGTCAGTGCGTAGAAAAGAATGCAATCAGGATTTCAGCAAATTTGGTGACTAGCATTGCTCCATGTTGAATCTTCCTAATGGACAGCCACACTCAACAGTTCTAAAACCAATTGCATACCACCTTTTTAATGACATATCAGTTCAGGCGTAGTCACTGCAATTCTTAGTAGAGGCCTTTATCCAAACAGGCAACACCTTAAGATGGAATTGCACCAAATGGCAATGAGTCAGAAGCTACCGACAGCAATTTTGTGTTTTCTAGAACCTTAAAAATCTGATTTCCTTTTTTTTTTGAAAAGTAATATATTACCATTAAGAACTCCTAACTTCACACAACCAATCTGTTTCCCACAATGCTTCTTTAATGGTACTACAAGGATCCACTGCATCAAACAAATATATTTACTGAACAACTCCTAATTATGATTCTGAGAGAGATAAAGACACATATATATGGTCGAGAAAGCAGTCCCCATAAGCCAGTTACGTATACCTGAGCATCAAGAGACATGCATGTTAATTCCAAAGCGAGCTCCAGCGCCCTGAATTCGAAAGGCAGATCATCTGAGTCAAATTAGCAAACAGGTGAGCATTGGGATTGGGAAAATGAAAATATTAAGAAAACAATTGACGAATTTCCCAAACCACCAATATGAATAAAAATTCCCGAACATCACCCTATGTTTTCACTGTAACTCAGGCAATGCACCCTATAATTTCCCTCCACATTAGCCCCTCTACAAAACAAATCTGGCTACTAGGTATTTTACTAGGGCTAATTAAATTTCAACAAAATTTGTATGACGCAAACACTGACATGACCACTTTTTCCATGCATATAGAAACATCGGATCCAGGTCCAACGTTATTGCATATAAAAAGAATTGCACCATTCAATGAGTGCTCCCTCAAATATACAGACTGCGGAGTGTTTCGCTTAATGAAAATCAAAGTTTCTCCGTTCTTCAATGCAAGGGCTCTATCTACTGAAAGTTGAAGTCCTAGGACTAACATAAGAAATTATTCACACAGCTGTACTCCCTTCTTGAATATAAGGCTTGTTCTCCATACATGTTGAAACCTCCAAAAATCTTCTATCAAGTTTTTTAGAAAAGTATTTCTTAAAATTTCTGAATTCTAGACGAACCAATATGAAACAACTTATATAAAGCATCGGCAAAATGGCGGAGAGTAAGACATAAGAATACAAGTATTTAAACTGTGCACAAACAAAATATTACCAGACCGTTCTTTATTTGTCTGCAGGCGTTTGCACAATTCGGACTTGTATAGAACAACATTTGCATCCAAGGAATTCATCAATATTACCTCGTCAGCTGTGATTATGCATCTAATCTGCTCAAGACTAACCACAATAGCATTTTCTCGACCTAATATCGTGGAAGGGTAAATAAACAATGGATCCAAAAGACGGAGATCTCTGGCTGGTAAAGAACAATGCCTCATGATAGCAGCTTTGTCAAGCTCCAAAATCTTCGAGTTCCCACCCTGATCAATCTTTATCCAAGAGCGATTTACATGTGCATGACTTCTCTTTTTCAAGCCGGGAAAACCAGATACAGGAATGTGATTAATACGGTATCCATCTAAAATCACCCTTCCAGCATTTTGAGAACTGGGATTTCCCATAAGACCAGAAGGTAGAGATGGGGACATGGATCCTTCCATTGGCTTTCAGTTCTTCCACTTCCCCTCCAATATCAGCTCTGAGAAATGAGCAGTGAAGAGATGTCCACATCCGCACGGAAAAAATGGGTTCTAACCCAGTGTTGACTGGACCCTACCGAGCACATGCTGAGAGACATCTACTCCAACTCAAAGCGCTTTCGATTCGTGCTCCTAATGAGCTTTGTACATTTCTGAAGAGACACAAAAAGATAAGTAATAGGCTTTTCCAGCAATAAGACCATACTTGTGTAATTGTCAATCTGTAAGACCGCAATGCAAACGTTGATGTACGAGGACAATAACAAGCTCCTGGACAACATTGCAAACCTTTAGTCTTGCCAGAAGACAGATCAATTGATAACCTATCTATCAAGCCCAAGGGCTTAGTGTAAAACCCAATGCTAAAACATGTTCAGTTCAGAGTTAAGAAGAAGAAGAAGCAATACTTTAGGTCACATTTGGTTGGATCTAAATGAACTTCCGAGTGCCACTTAAGTTGAAATTCAAAGATCTTCATTTAATGCTCAACTTTCCTTTCATTTATAAGATCAAAGCCACCACAGGCATGCACATGGAAAATTAAAATCCACATAGATAGAGCAAGTGAACTAGACAAATCCAACACTTCAATTATAAAAAGACCAAAGAAGTGGAGTTTCTGATCACCCCACTGACATTAAGATAAATACAGCACAGATTATGCACCCACCAAAGAACAAAATAAACGCGAATTTAGTCCAAAAACTTGGAATTGCACGGTGACAATCCTTCTCTCACAAAGAAAACCCTAGAATCCGAATTGATGGAAACCAAAGGCAGTAACTTGGATGTATCAACAGATTCAATGTCTTACAACACAAGAAACCCATCAATAAAGCATCAAACGAAAAACCCACCAACTCAATCATTCATGCAGGTAAAACCCACCAATTCAAATGAAAAAAAAAAACCCACCAATTCAATTATACGTATTGCACGTGGAACCCAGATTGAGTAAACAGTGACGAGGAGAGAGCAATCAAACCTTTGCAGAGGGAACGGTGAGTTTTACAATTCAGGTGTGATCCGAGGAGTGTAGCGGTGATTCGAAGCTAGGTGATGTCGCGATAATTTCTCAATTATTCGAAGCTAGGGGGAGATTGATTTGAATACTTTTCGGCTTCTGGCACCCTTTGATCTTCTTTCTTGATTTATTAATCCTGATCTGTCTGTTTGTGGGTCTCGCGCGATGCTGCTAATTA
The DNA here is from genome assembly GCA_025642025.1 of Rhododendron ferrugineum. NCBI lineage: Eukaryota > Viridiplantae > Streptophyta > Magnoliopsida > Ericales > Ericaceae > Rhododendron > Rhododendron ferrugineum. The sequence continues at coordinate 15,548,291 of JAOTQK010000024.1, read as the reverse complement.
TTGAAACCGTCATATAACTGCATAATGTGCACCTAAATATTAAAAAAAAAGACAAGTTCCAACACATTTTTAAATCTCAGTTAATTTTGTAAGAGGATGTGTTATGTCCGGAGCAGAAACCCCACGGGTTTTCGCCACGGCCCATTGTGGGCTCTATTGAGCATTTCCTATAATAATTCGAACCGTTCATCTCGTAGGATCCGTAAATTAATATGTTTACGCAAAAAATCAGCTTAATTGGACATCGATAGCTTTGTCAAAAATTGAATTTTGGTTTATAAAATGGACGGCCTGATTCCGTCACTAGTATTTTAAAGTTAAACAGGTCATGACCGTCGATTTCGTAAACCAAAATTTAAATTTTGATATAGTTCTTGATGTCCAATCAAGGTGATTTTTTACATGGACATATAACTTTTTGGTCCTTACAAGATGAACGGTTCAGAATACTGCAGTGAATGCTCAGTAGGACCCACAATGGGTGGCGGAAAACACGAGGTTTCCACCTCATCTAGAAAGAATTTAATCTCATTTTTTAAATCAAGCTTAAACAAGTACTAACTATTAAAGGCGATATATTGTGAGAGAATGACATGTCACACACGGGCAGAGCTATGCTGAGGGTCAGGCCTCCTGGGCCCCGGCTCTCGAGTGTCCGAATTTTAATTTTTTTTTTGCATATACCTGAATTTAAATATTATTGATAATTATTCATGTATAACTACTTATAATCTTAATAATTTTGATTTGATTTGATAAAAAATCGATTATTTTATATTCTCATTTCTCAAATTTTTTCATAAATAAAAAATAAGCACGTGACAGCTGAAATAGCCTAAAGAAAAAGACAAAATGATTGGTATACTTTAACTGCATTAGGCTATAATCATTTCAATATATAGACGTAATGTATTGGAAAGCAAAAATCTTGTGATATAATAAGTATATGTTCCAATAAAAAATATAGTATGTCTATTAAGCCGATCCCCCGTCCCCTCTGGGTTCAAAATCTTGGCTCCGCCACTGCTGAAACGAAAAATTAGGACTTAAAAAATAAGAACTTTAACGGAACGGGGACTTAGAAATTAGAATTATCCTCAGTGTGATGAATTGTAATGTCTATAATGTATAAATGAGGCGCTAACTGTATTCCACTCCACTTGCATATACTTTAAAGTTCAACAAATCAAAATTAAGCAAGATTTTGTCGACCACCGAAGGTGGTAGCCTAGTGGAAATTTCTTTTCATAACATGCATTTCACTCTCACTATTTGAATATTCTTAGGAAATTTCTTTTCATGTTCCCATCTGACTTTCTAGGAAGCTGCCTGTGAAGAGACCCGAGTATTTGATGCAGAATCTCTTCCGCTAGCCCACACATTAACCATCGAGATTTTTACAAGTACAGGAAAGTGAAATTTAATTTAATTTAATTTACAGCAAGGAGAGATTAAATATTTAATTATCATTAGGTTCACTTTTATAAAATTATAATTCTCATTAATGGAAGTGACACCCTAGGGTTTTAGGATATCCTAGAGTTTTTAAGTTACCCACTAGGGTACCCTTGTACCCTTGGGTATCCTAAAATTTTAGGGTACCATAGGGTTTTAGGATTTTATGGTACCTTAGGGTTTTAGGGTTTAAGATGCTCTAGGGTTTAGGGTATTTTAGAGTTTAGGTTTAGGCGCTTTCATAAAGCCCTAGATTTAGGTTTAGACACTTTCATAGGGATTTTAGGGTGTACTTTCTTATTATAGGGTTTTAGTGGTTTATGCACTTTCATAGGGGTACCTTAGGAGTTTATGTATTTTTATAGGGTACCATAGGATTTAGGCATTTTCATAAGGTATCCTAGGAATTAGGCACTTTCAGGGTTTATGATTTTAGGCACTTTCATAGAATTTCAGTGTTTCATTAATAAGAGGAGACCTGGTGGGAATTACTTTCTATTTTCCTTATTTATTAGTTTTTCGTCGATTTTGTGTGGATTATTGTTTCATCACGACGAAAGGAATCCAAAAAGTAAAAAATTACGATCGAAACCCAAATTTTTTTAAATAAAGACAAAAAAAAATTCGGCTGGCTTATTTTTGTCTTTATTCAAAAAAAATTATATTTTGATCGTAATTTTTTATTTTTTAGATTCCTCTCGTCATAACGAAAAAATAATCCACAAAAAATTAACAATCGCGATGAAAATTTGAATAAAGACAAAAAAAAAAAAAGCCATTTAGCTTATTAGGCCAAATATTATTTTTTTTGACCTTAGATAAACTGCATATTCAAACACACTTTATGCTTCAATTCTAACCTCGGAATCTATATATTTGCTCGTTTTGTATGATAATTTTGTGTACTTATCTCTTCTAAGTTTGTTATTGAAGTTCTTGCCTTCGCTCCCCACAAAACTATTCATAGTGGAATTTCGTTCGCGGATAAAAAAAACAAAAAAAAATTGGGTTCCCGCTCACTATGGAATGTTCAGCTGTGGTTACCTGTTCCGATTAGGGGTTTCCAGTTGCCACTGTACGGTATTCTTGTGAATTAACCACTGCTCGAAGAAGGATAATCCGTCACCATAACCCTACTAAAGTGCGAGTGGAACCAAAGACCGTCTAAGCTCTAACCCAGCATCGCCCCGCTATCCGCAAGCGGGATTCGAACCGAAGAGCGAAGACCGTGTAAGATCTAAACACAGCATTAATGAAGCCGCAAGCGGGATTCGAACCGAAGAGCGAAGACCGTGTAAGATCTAAACTCAGCATTAATGAAGACGGAGTATTTTGGAACTGAAATGTGCATAAATTTGGATAGTCTTGTCTTGCTGCTGCTATTTTTTTTTCACTAAGCTAAAAAAAAAGGTGGAGGAGGGGGCGATCGGGCATAGCAACCCTCCCATATGCATGACCATAAGGACTCCAACTCTGCGACGGATTCTGAAAAAGATCAAATAGTCGTAGTAACTACCGCCCCACCAAAGACTAACGGTCCAAAGCTGGACAGAAGAGAATGACCAAATTCGAGAGGGGCGCCTCTGAGACAACTCAAACTTGGTACCTCCTACCTCACCCAAACCCAAAGAGAGTAAGCCTTGACGGGCTTGACCAACTAGGCTATCACCCCTGATCTTGCTGCTTCTTTCAGTAGTCACAAGTAAATCACCATGTTAATCAATCTGAGAATAAATTTTATCCATTGCCGGTATAAAACCTCACTTTTTTATTTCCGTTCATTCTGGACATCACCGAGCGTGTATTGTTATAATCTGAACCGTTCATATTTTAAGACCCATAGTCTAATATTGTCATGCAAAAAATCAGCTTGATCGGAAGTCGATAGATATATCAAAATTTAAATTTTGGTTTATAAAATGGACGATTTGATTCTGTTCATTTTGCAAAGCAAAATTTAATTTTTTATATATCTATCGATTTCTGATCAAGCTGATTTTTTTGGGTGCATACATTACTACGTGGGGTCTATAAAATGAGCGATTCAGATTAACAATTAATACACACTTTTTCACCGTCGGTGGAAAGAATTTATTCTCTAATCAGAAAAGGGGGAAGAAGAAGAAGAAGATGCAAATTACCTGTATCACGTACGTGCACAGCACGTAATGAAGAGGTTGGCGCGAAAGAAAATAAAAACAGTTAAATTCGGCAAATAGATAAGAATACAATCGGGAAAACCGCTATGCCTTCCGTTATCAGGTAGATTTTCCAAAAATACATCACACCCAAACCCTAGTTTTGACTAACCCTTTTTCCCCCCACCCCTTGATAATTTGTTTTCATTCCAATAATCCCAAAATTTCCACAGGCATTTCCTGAAGAACAACGAATTTCTTCTCTGGGTAATGCCCAGTTTCAACCCCAATTTGTTGTAAGTTTTTGAATTTAATACCCTTTTCTGGTTTTATTTTACCACATGCGAGTTTAATTTGTTGGTTTTTTCCCCATTTTCTTGGAATTTTATTTTATTTTTTTAGGTTGAAACGCTGCAGATTGACTTGGAAGAAAAGGGTTGGCGGCCAATGCCGGTGCCGCTTCCGGCAGATTCATATTAAGGCGGCTTGAAAACGAATTTGAGAGGGTGTCTAATGAGTTTGGTAATTCTTTTTCCTTTTCTACATTGAATCATCATGCATATAATCCTTCAATGTTTCTGCTAGGTCCCAAAATTTTGTAATGTCGTGGGTTAAAAGAATTTTGTGAAACTAAGCTAATAGATACGTATATGGTATGAAGTCAGAAATCCCAAGGATTGGCTCGGTGGTTAAGGCTTGAGACTTAGGGTATGTAATAGGGTTTTAAATCGCGGTATTGTGTAATGTAACGGCATCCTTATCATATATTTTTGTCGATATGGAACCGTATCGAACCCTATTGGTCGATACACAAGTAAAGAACAGTATCGGACGTCTGAATTCCCGTTCCGTAACAGCCTTTATTTAAAACCCTAATTCGCAACCTCCTAGGTCTCAGGTTGGAGACCCCCTAGGTGCTATCAACTCTTACAGAGCCAATCCATACGATGATTTGCTCTCGTTTCAAATGGGCACCCCCACTAGTAGACGGTGGGATTGGTTCCTAGGATTAATCGAGGTGTGTGTAAGCTGGCAAAAAATGGGGTCCTTTTTCAATTGAGCATGTTTATTACTCAAAATGTTTCTGTCTATCCTCAAGATTTCCTTTGATGTAGTAATGAAGACAAACTTGTGAAACTAAGCTAATATATCCCTAATGGGCATCAAGTCAGAGACATAATTTGTTCTAAGCCGAATAAATCCTTCACGGGTTAGAAAGTTACCTTTTTTTCTTTATTTATTCAGCATGCGTATTACTCTAATGTTACTGCGCATCCACAAAATCCTCTGATATATTTATGAAAAGGAATTTGTGAAACTAAGCTAATACATCCCTAATGAACATAAAGTCAGACATATAAGTTGTTTGTACAATATAATAAGATGGGTTATTTAGAAATGGTGTGATTGGGTAATGGAGATATTGAACCTTGTGGGTAAGGTGCATAGCTGGAGGAACTTTTACTCTTTCGCAATGTAGTTGTATGGCTGTAGACACTCTAATTTGACGGGCAGGTATCCACGATGGCTAAATGCTTGATATGAAGGACATGTTCAACAGTCCTGTTTGTGAATTTCAATTCTTTTGGGGTTATTATTTCGGTCTCTTGATAGAAGGAAACATTTTCCATCGATATTGATTGACAATCCTGAGATTCATAAATTGCAATAGATATTGAAGCCATTTATGAAATCTGTGTGTTTTCCAGTGTTGGTTTGATGATAGTTTTCTTAGACCTGCTGCATGCATGTGTTCCATGATCATCTGAAGATACTATAGAAGTTTTCCATGGTTGATGACCACTTATTTTATCATTTGTTGGAAAACAGGGAATCAGTGGAATATTGCATTTCTATCCTTGACACCCAAATATAAAAAGTTATCCCTCTGCCTTCTTTGTGTAGTTTTTAGCTTAAGTTTGCATATTAGACATTTTACAAAAAAAATTCTTGTCAACTGATTCAGCTATGGACTCTGAATGTGGGACTGGGACCAATGTTAAGCATCCAAGAAGAAATACAAAGGCAAATGGAAATATAGGTGAAGTGCGAAATCCACTTGCTGACTCTAAAGATGAGAGGGGAAACGGTTGGCATCCAAAAATACATCTAGGGATTCCTGTAAGTGAAGGTATAGATGCTCCAGCCAAAAGGTTGAAGTCTTTCTCTTCTGGTTCTTCTTCCGCATCAGACAGTTCATCAGAAGATTTCATTCAAGTTGATCCAAAATTAATTAACCCTAGGGCATCTGCTACTGCTCCTTCGCCTAATCATGTTCGTCCTTTGCCTATATATTACAAAACTGATTTCTCCAGTAACACCTCTTCTAAATCGGAACACGATAGCAGACTGTCTACAGGTGACTATTCACAAGTTTCTGGAATTACTCACGAATCTCTATCCCAGAGCCCATCAGCGACAGAATCTCCTCCAATCCAAGTGATGGAAAGACCTTCCGGTTTTGACCCTAAAAGAATTCCGCCTTCTGTCTTTGTTAGCAAATCCCCATCACCAATGGAGTGGAGCGTTGCTTCGAATGAGTCGTTATTCAGCATTCATATTGGGAACAATAGTTTCTCGAGGGATCGTGTTCTTAAGTCGAGTGGAGAACTCCACAAGTCTGGAGAATTGGAAAAATCCAGAAATTCACACAAATCCGATATCACTTTCAGTCCATCTCCGGTTGCACAACGAAAGGAAAACGACAGAAGAAAAGGCAATCTTGGAAGGGATTTTGAAGAAACAGAAAAACCAATGACGGAGACACCAGTGAAAATTGCTGGTGACCAAAGCAAAAAAATTTATCCTGCTCAAGAGATGACCTTCAACCACCATCCAGAAGGGAGTGAGCTGCGCATCGAAACCGTTGTCTTTCCACAGTCAGTTCCATTCTCCATCGTTCTGTATTATAGCATATGCAATTCTTAATGTTCATAATCTTGATCACATAAATGTTCAGAATCTTGCGTGGTTCATGGACATTGACTACATTATGCATCTTTAAGTATACAGCAGATTGCCAAAAAACAAAAACAAAAAAACAATCTCTCGCACTCGGCTCCTAATGTTGTGTTTGCATCGTGAATTGTGAAGATATTTATGGAGGTAAAATGAAATATGGGAAAGATAATAAGTCAAGAAGCTATATTTTAGGCTATGTTAGGATCTTTGATTTGTAAAGGATTTTGTTTGAATGAACGAAAAGGTAAAGGGAATTCCTTCAACAAATTCGAGCTCTTGTGCGGTCCCTTTTCTGCTCCTTCCACAGATCCCTTCACAAATTAAACGTTCAAATACAGCCTTAGTTCTTTAGTTGATCTATCATTTCTTTTCTCTTGGTAAATCCCTTCATATTTCCACACAACAAAATCCAAATAAACATATAATACACACCTTCCCGTTTCAGAGTTGTCTATCTTGGAAGTGGAAAAAAATGATTTTGCGTATCTACATATCCATGTGCTAATGTGAAAAGGATATGGACTTTGTCCACGTCTATGGTATTCATGTATGCATCTTTATTAGGAAGTACCTGAATCTATTATTTGGTGTATGACAAACATAACCGTTGTGATGCAGAAAGAAGAAGCATGAAAGGTCATCGTTGTCCTGTTCAAATTGCAGCTGTGGATTCTGCTGCTCTACACGGCCAAGTTGTTGTCTCTGTGCGTGGCCAAGCTGCAATTGTTGTGCGTGGCCAAGCTGCAATTGCTGCAAGTGGCCAAGCTGTAGGTGCTGTAAGCTACCAAGCTGCAACAGCTGTTGTAGAATCCTGAGCTGCAGCTGTTTTAAGTGGCCGAGATGCAGCAGCTGTTGTAAGTGGCCGAGCTGCAGTGGCTGTAGTCGGCCGAGTTGCAGCTGTTGTAATTGGTCGAGTTGTAGTTGTTGTAAATGGCCGAGCTGCAGTGGTTGTTGTAAGCCGAGCTGTAGCTGTTGTAAGTGGCCAAGCTGCAACTGTTGTAAGTGGCCGAGCTGCAGTTTCTCTGCCTGTCCAAGCTGTTCTGGTTGTAGTTGGGCGTTCTGCTGCTGTTGGAACTCTCAACGAAAAAGAACAACGTAAGTCTCTCTCTCTCTCTCTCATGTAACAAATTCGAATAGTATTCCGCATGAATGATTCTTTGACATCTCTATATTTGTTGCCTACGGGTTTAACCTAGTTTTGGAAACAGAAACATTCACCATCGTCTTATCATATTCATTTTTTAATATTCGAGAACTTAAATTTTTTGCGAAAATTTTGTTGGTTTAAGTTTTTGAAGACTGTCAACCAAACAAGCATCTTTGTTTGTTTTCGTTCCTATATTTGTTGCCTATGATTTCATTATTGATTATCTGTTAATGTATTTTTTGATGTTACTCCTGTTATACAAAAAACTGGATCATTCAATATTGATTGGATGCAGCTTGACGGAAGGGCGGCATGCAGAGATGAAATCTTCCAAAAGATGGTATTCTTGCTTCTTATGTTGCTCCAGCCCTTGTTAGTGTGACAGTGAGTGCTTCAAACCTTCAAAGCCTCATTCTCTCTGGCTTGGTCTGTTTATCAGAGTGCCCGCCTCAATCATCCATCAGATCATTTAGAACCAAGAAAACGACGGGATCATGTCATTAAGATCTAACGAAGTCTTTTACGTGGTGGTTGTCAGCTACTTAAAGGACAACCATCCTCCTTTATCCGGGCTTAAGATCGGCTGTGTGGAAGATAAGACTCTAAACATGGCACGGGACTAACACACATATTCTTCATATAGATTCAACAATCCACAGCCCTAATATCTTCTTCTTTGGTTTACCTTACCTCAGATTCAGATAAGGTTTTTTGTTCATCTTTCTCTAAACTAATTCCTCTAGTTAGTGCACCTTCCTTGCAAGTCCCAAGGAGGAAAAAAAATGTTAAAAGGGAGGTCATGCTTGAGGAATTCCTGTAATGGTAGGTTTAGTTTGGGAAGAGACTTAAGAGTCTTGGACATCATCTCGCTGGTAGTATATAGATACACCAAACCTATAAATACAGATCTATATCACTTGATGTAAAGTTACTACACTTGATACAGTAGAAATTAGCAGCATTGGATTCCGATCTATTCTTTTTCTGTTTGTTTATCGATGAGCAACACTACGGGTGATCACGGTTTGAGCACCGGGTTCTTTGTGATATCATCATATGATGTGTCTCAGTATCTGGGTCATGGATTTTGATGAGGGCTCTATGAAGGATAGAAAATTGTCAAGGAAAAGATGGCAAGATATATAGCAGTAAAGAGTGTGATCTATTTATTGCTGATTTCTGTCTTTTTTTCTTCCAGTGAGCAAATCTTTCTATGATCCAAATAGATCCTCAATCTCCAAAGATCAGATGATTGACAATAACTTGATAATGAAATGTTAATATAATACGTGTTGAGATCTTATTTTCTTAATCAAATGGTAATGTTATCTTTCATTATGTGATGAGTGAAATAGACTTAAATTTTGATAATTGCATGTTTCTTTCTACTTTGAATCCATAATACACCTAGATCAACAAAATTGTGTTTTAATTGCACCATAACAAGAGCAAAAGGCACTCCAAGGAAAGTAGCAAACTTAGGTCTATGACTTTCAATTTCTCGAACCATCAAATGATTCAATTAATTTCTTTGGCAAAATTACCCCCCTAAAATCAAAGGCAGTAATAACAACACGTAAAGTTTGAAGAGTCCCTTGGAGTGTATTTGTTGCAAGTGACTCTTCTATTTGTCACATGCGTCGTCAATGTTAAATTTGGTTTTGAAATTTTCTTTCCACTTGGAGATGTTCTTGGAATCTAAAATCTGATTTGAAAATGTACCTTAAATCCAGCTTCTCTGGAAATTTTAGATTTTAGACCTTAAAAAAATATAAACCAAAAAGTCAAGGGAATGATTGGATAACTGATTTATATGGATCCTTATTGGCTGAGACTTGAGACCATATCCAACTCGAACTAATAATGGACCGGCAAATATCGACCGGGTCCAAATATGAGCACACAATTTTTTATTTTTTATTTGTCAAGAGAACGTGTCAATACTTCCGAGGTTAGTTGAGTGAGGTGCCCATAAGCTATCCAGACACCGTGAGTCTTAGAGCAAAAAAAAATAAAAAAATTTACTAGGATAGAGTGAAAACAACCAAATATTTCAAGCTCGGGTTGCGATATAACTAGATAGACATGCAATATTGATCCAATCAAATCTCTTCTCCCTTCTAAAACATGATCAATTCCTCAATAATGCATATCATACTAGTTTCCTTCCAGAATTGAAAGGGACAAGAAAACCTTACACAAAAATAAGCTACCCTTTCTGAATGATGCTATCCATTTGTTCTTTTAAAGGAGTCATTCACCATTACTAAAAGGAAGTAGAAGACGTAGGGTTAACAACTATATGCTTAAGAGGGTGAGCCACATCGCTGCCTCCCGCGTGCTTGACAAACTCAGCAGGAGAGTGGAAGCTACCGTGACACACACACATTATCCTCACTTCCTCTCCTTTCCCATATCTGTACAGGATTCCGTCGATTCTTCTCCCGTTAGGACCGTCTCCTTGTGTGAAAACGCAAGGCATGTTGTCCGTCGGGTTGGACCCCGGTTCCTTGCCTCGTCTTTCTGGAAAGGCCTCCGGTCTTTTAGACGGAGTTTCCATTTCAGCACTGGATTTGCATGTGTTTTCCCTCTCCCGGTTGGTTCGCTGCTGAAACGACTGGATGCTAGAGGGGCTTGCTTCGCCGCAGCTGCTGGATCCTGTGATGTTAAAAATGAGAGAAAATGTAAAGCTTGGGTCAACGAAAAGAATCCTATTCGTTCTCTCGAGTAAGCCCTAGTTAGATAAGAACTCCAACTCAAGGTCTCAATTTGGAAGTATAGTTGGGAAATTCACAACAGTCACTCTGGTTGCGTCCCCGAAATTCCTCGATCAATACACAAATAAGCACTCAGAAGAGCAAAAAAGGCATAAGAAAGAGAATGATCTGGAAGCAATAAAACCAACCTAATTTCTAATGGAATGCAGGAGAGGTCATTAGTTTTTCAAACTCAATACATGCAGAAATTACCAATACTTACAAGATCTTATACCTATTTGTACTGTATCATTCCGTTTAGAGTATACAGAGATGCAGTTAAACCACAACCAGCCTATGATTTCCGTAGGATATTGGCATTTTCATCTGAGGACCATCACAACGAGGCAAGTGTAATGTGGGTTGTGAGAAATGTTCCGGGGAGGATTTAATGATGTGTCATTCATAGGGTTAAATTGAGTTCCTTTAGCGAACACAACTTGACCCTTGAAATCCTTTAACCGGGAATGCAACCTGGCAGGCGGACCTGAGTGGAAGAACCATCGATGCCCCACATACGACATCTTCCCCTCTCATCTCTCTCTCCATCTATTGAAAGGCATGCATGCACAATGCTGCTTTGATATTTTAATTATATTGATAACCATAATACCAACTCCAAGAGGAAGACAAAAACAGTGGAATGACTACTGTTAAGACACTTATTTGGATGTTAAAAGACAAGGCAACAGAAAGCATCTTCTACTTGCAATTCCACAACATGCAACACAAAATAGAGAGCATTAGCTTTTGCCTAAATTGGGGTTGTTGACAAAACGGCAGTTTGTTTTTCTTCTAGAGCACGTTTATTATGTAAGGTCCACGAAACCTCCTGTTGATTAGTTGCACTACTTGAAATCAAAGAATAGATTGAAGTCTTAAAGAGGATGAACCCCCAGTACCTGATGCTGGAATCTAGGTGGAATGATGGTTTGTCAGCGAGAGTTCAGGTCAAAGATATCGCGAAATAAACCATCCCAAAAAGATAAGAGACGCTGGGCTCCAATAAAAGAAGATTCTCAATGCTGAGGCTCCAATGGCGCGCAAAATCACAAAGAGAACCACACGAATAGTAGATTCTCAATGTCGAGTCTCTTACTGCGGTGCATAAAATGTATACCATACAAATGTTTGCTATTCAAAACCAAATCACGGAAGAATAAGGGGTGTGCAAATTTCCTTCTTTCCTTCACGGGCCAAAGCATCTAGAAATAGGAATTTCTGCAGCGCAATTACACATGGAACCTTTTGATATCGTTAATTCCATCACATGCAATGCAGTCATTAGAAGCAGAATCAGACGTGAGAAAATTTGTGAATAAAACCTTCTCAAGCATTGTAAATTGCATTCTTTACTATGAGCAGTTACTCCTACATTTTCTAACGCATCTTACAACAACGGTAAACTCTATCTTCTAGGTACAAAATGCCAAAAGTCGTAATTAGTTGCTCGCGCCTACACCATATCAACCATTGGCACAATCCAATTCCCTTCCTTTCCCCACAAGAAGATGAAGAAAATAAGTAACAGAAATGTTTTGACAACATAAGAAGGTTACTAGCTAGTAATGTTATTTAAACAACCAGGAATAGAAATACCAGCGTGTAACTTGAATTTCATGTGTTCCAAACAAATTGGCGCACGCAAAGGAGAGAGGCACAGCAAAATTGCTTGAACCAAACTAACAGAGGATGTCCAACAGAGAGCACCTAATGATTGTATCCTTCCAATTATAAGAACGAGGTGATTCCAATCCTCGGCCACAACACTGCATGCATCTTTTCTTGGTTAAAGTTATTTGTCAATCCCAACTCCATAATTAAGGTGAAGGAAGTTGTTATAGTATGAAACCAAATCCATCAAACCCCCTATAAGGTCGTATCCACAACACTTCAACCTATTTTTCAAAAATCTTCTTTTTTGTCCTCTAGAATAGAAATTGTTAAAAGAGAAAAAGAAATGCCCAGTTTTGTCTCCATTCCATTAATGGAGACAATGTAGAGACATGCCAAGCAAATTGCAAAAATCGTTGAGCAGAAATGGAAAAACATCTCCTTCAATACCAACCCAATACAATGTCCAGCAATGAGCACCACTTGAGAAAAATTTCACATTAACTGGTGACGGTTCTCAGAAGTATTATGGATAACAAGATGAAATCACACATCACATAAAAGCAAGCATGAAAATCCTACTTTTCCTAAGCCAAAATCGAAAATCTAACTGGCAAAAAAACTAATGAGCAGTATCGAAATAAAAACACACAAAAGAAAGTAAAAAAAATAGAATCCGACGAATCACTGGCGATACTCGGATATGAATGTACAATCAACTAAACACAATCCAACTGTAAAATCAACACGCACAAATACAGTACAAAATCCTCATATGTCAGGTCGAGTGTTAACTTACAAAAACATCAAAGATTCATCATCAAATTAAGCCACATCAAGTAGGAGAAAAGATACAACTAATTATGCACACAACATCAACTAACTCTCTACCAAACTCAACCAGCACATAGTGGGTGTTAAGGAAATTTTTTTTTTTGCAGATTCTAAGATTCTAGCTTTGCAAAATCAGATTAGAGTGTTTACCAAAAATTCTAAAAAATAGGTTCTCAGATTCTACGATTTTGAAAAACTAAAAAGGGAAGGAAATTCTAGAAATCCCAAAGCTGGATTTGGGTAGCTTTTGGAGCTTTTTGGATAAGGTGTTAGGTCTTAAGGTTTATAAAAGCTAATTTTTCAGCAAACAGTACCAGCTTTTACTAATACAACTTAATGATGATTTCACAGCTATGGTAACCATGTTTATCTGCTTTTACTAAAATCTAATATCGAGAATTTGAAGCTAAAATCTAAAATCTGTATCCACAACTATCACAAACACACCCATAATTTCAAGAAGCCACATCAATTAGCAAGAAGCATGGATACTGTGAACAGTTAGACAAACACTCAACTAATAAGTCAATCAAAAGATAATGTAGTACCTTGAGCAGGTCTACTATCTGATTCGGACATCCCTGAAGAGCTTCCGCCTTGTGACTCTATAGACCCTGATGGTTGTACAAACCCCAGCCCACCAGCAGCACCACCACCGCCGTGCCGAGCAGCCCAAGTAGGCAACCCAAATGGCGGCACCATCGCCAAACCCACCCGACCGGCCGCCGCCATATACTGCTCCCTCTCACTCCTCCCTCTCAAATTCCCCTCAATCTCTCCTCCGCTGCCGCCGTCTCTCTCACCCCTTGAATTCCTCTGCTTCTCCGACCTCCGCCGCTTGGCCTCCATCCTCCTAATAGACTGCAACTCCTTCCTCTTCCGCCAATCCTCCTCCGTCTCCGCCGGCAGCGACGACGTCCTTATCAGCGCCGCCGGATAAGACTCCGGCGGCGGCGCCACCGCGTCACCGTCGTCTCTAACTACCGGTAAAATCCCAGCAATGGAAGCAGATCTCATCAGCAACTTCTTCTTATCAGTCTTGTCCACGCCAAATCTTCCTCCCAGCGATAACCCAAGATTCAACTCGATTTCCTCTTCTTCCTCCTCCTCTTCTTTAGTCATGCAGATCAATCGGCTCTGGTTGGTAGCCAAGAACCTCCGCAGCAAATCCCTGGGGTTTCTGTTTGGTTCAAGAGAGAGATTTTCCATGCTCCCGATTCCTCTTTTGCCCTCACTGGCATCAGCCATCTCGGTATAAAATCAGAATTATTGAGTCTATGATACTATAAGATTAAGTGCTCGGTTTTTGCTATGTGTAGGCAGATTTAACCACTCTGTGTTCTGATTCACGGATACCCATGTCCCAATACTTGGAAAGTATCTTCATGCTTACTCAGGAACGCAGAAAGATCGAAACTTGTTTTGAGAATTTAAAGACTCAAAGGTCCAAAACAGACTCAGAATAGGATCATATTGAATAGAATGAAAGATAGAAAGGGCAATTACCAAGGCAATAATTTTAAAAAAATGGGGAAAACATACGAGCAGAAAAACTACTGAGAGACAGTGATGAATCAAACCCAGGAAGGAAAACGAGAGCAGAAGATAGAGAAGGAGTTTTTGTGTTGACAACGTGACCAGAATGCCCTCGGAGACGAAGACAAGGCCAATTCACACACGAGAGAGAGAGAGAGAGAGAGAGAGAGAGGAATAATGAATCAAATCTAGAAAGCCAGAAAGAAGAGAAGAAGAAAGGGAAAAGGGAGAGAGAGAGAGAGATAGAGAGTGTAATGGTCCTAATGGAAGGGGAGAGATTATTGTGTTGAGAATGTGACGAAAATGCCCTTGGAGATGAAGACCAGGCCCAATTCACACGAGAGAAAGAGAGAGAGAGAGAGAGAGAGAGAGAGAGAGGAATAATGAAACAAACGAAGAAATCCAGAAGAGAGAGGAAGAAGAGGGAAACGGGAGCGGGCAGAGGGGGAGGGGTAGCCCCGCGGGTTACTGGGTTTGCTCCTAACAAGTGGTGTAGCCAAAAATTTAAGTTGGTTGAGAACACCATTAAACATGGTCTTAAAATTTTTTTTTATCTTTTATCTATAGTAAATAATCATAATATAAAAAAATAAATTTAAACACAAAATTTGCTACAATATGGATGCTGCCAAGCACCCCGCTTGGCAGCAGTGTCGAGCGATCCATCCGGTCATTCATCTCGGTAATCAACAGCTCGGATCTTAATCCAAGTAACGGACGATCCAGATTTTTATGCACTCGGATTATATCTAAGCCGTTCGTGTCAAGATAAGCAGCCGAATAGACCGCTCGGCACCGCTACCAAGCACGGGCATCTCTCATTCCATAATATACATATAGATAATGAGTCTTTGAAATAAAATAAAAAAACACGTAAAAGATACTAGGGATGCAATAAGTGTTATAAAAGAAAAAATATGCATAATTTTTTATACAAATTGTCACGACCTTTATAATTTGTGGAAAAATCAAAATTATTGAAAATTGCAATGGAAGCATATGCCCCCACCAGTCCTACTGTGGCTCTGTCATTGCTCCTCACATAATTAATCAGTGTTTAATCAGTGTTTGATCATTAGGTTCAGGCCATACGAAAATAATTTTTTGACTCTAGTCAATTTTCTAATCTCGACAAGAATTGCATGGCTTCGACCGAACCGAGAAGAGAATTAATTGAAGTGTGTGTAAGTTTGCTGGGACATCATCTCTCTAGGTCTAACCGAGAGAGAGAGAGAGAGAGAGAGAATGGGGACAAGGGAGGGGGCGGGTGCGTGGAAAGGGAGACAAGTGGATGGGTCGTGGGCGGGAACACGTGGTCTGACTGGAGTGGGGCGGACGGAGACTGTCTCGCTGTCGTCAGCTGATCCGTAGTAGGAGGAGCTGTCAGCGACAGGTTAATAAAATAATAAAACGCCGAGTTTTGTTTATGTGTGTGCGTCTTTGTTCGCGGACGCGTGTCGACGTCCGAGGAAAAAAAACCAAAGGGAGAGACAACGGACGGGTCGCCACGTGTTTGTGCCCCTTCGAGATTCCGTTGGATCAACACGTGGCTACTGCCCTATTTGGGACCCCTCTCCCCACTTGTC
>JAOTQK010000024.1:15514914-15527056 GCA_025642025.1 Rhododendron ferrugineum | reverse complement strand
TAGTGCTTAATATGTTTATCAAACAGCTCTTCAGCTTAAAAAATTCAGCATTCAGCTTTCAGTACTTAACTTTTCAGCTTTCAGCTTTCAGTTTTATATATCAAACAACCCCAATGATAGTCAAATAAAATGGTAAATGATATTGGCACTCCAAAAACTGATGCAGACACTCCAAAATCAGTGTAATTTCAAAGCCACTTTCCTTTATTTTTTGGAGTGCCTCAATCAATTTTTGAAGTGCCAATATCATTTGTAACCTTTTTTTGTCATCCAAACTTAAATAAAATGTTGACGTCAATGGTCAATGCCAAAACCTTCTATCTTTTTTTTTATCATCAAAACCTTCAATCTAGCTTTTTATAGATTTCCCCACTTCTAAACGTAGTAAACTAAAAATATAAACAGAAAAAGCCTTTGGTTGAGCAAAATAAAATATGTTAGTTCTCTTTTCTATCTTCCTATCACTACAAGAAATTACACAATTGCTGACTAAAATAATACTACATTACACTCATGGAGCACCACTTTACACCCTTAATAATACTAGTACATCACATGTCTATTTGTTTTTTTGATCACAATACGCAATACACTTTGAAATATCGCATGACATGGGATGAACTCCCCCCTTTTCTCTAATCCGCTGGTACCCCTCCAATCTCTTGTTTTCTCATTATAATCAGAACACAGGATAGTGGTTCAGATTGAGCATGCAGTAGATATTGCAAAAAAATCGAAATAAATAAATAAATTCAAAGTGATTCGACATTAATGGGTTCATAAACAACTCATTTAAAGTGTGTGGTTTAAGTATAAAGGTATATTGGCCGTTCATTTTGTGATAGCAAAAACATAAGGTCCATTCATACATCTATTGATGTATGTCGAAATAGTATTTTATACGGGTGTCATTCTTTTGTAAAACTTACAGAATTAACAATTCAAAGTATTATTATAAGGTCGGAAAATAAGAGTTTGGAGAGATATGGAGCATTATTATATGGAGTGTGGGAATAAAATCAATAAATAATACTTCATTCGTTTGTGGGAGTTTGACCCCGTTCGTTTTTGAATTTTAGATTTGAATTTGTAAGTAATGAGTGTAGAGAGAAACAAAATAATTATTAAAAATATGGGTAATGATTGAAGAAAAATAAAGAGAAAAATTAGAGAAATAATTTTTAAAAAATAAAATACTCCCTCCGTCCCACAATGGATGTCATTTTTGACGCTTTTTGTTGTCCCAAAATGGATGTCCATTTTGAAAAGTAAAAGCATGAAAACACTTGATCTTCCCATTTTGCCCTTGTCTTAAACTATTCAAATTACTTTAACAAAATGCCAAAAAGATAGTACTTCAGTTCAATTTGCCGCCAAGATTTTCTACTTCTTGGATTTCGTGAATTTACTACTCAAAGTTTGGTTGCCAACTGAGTTATTTTCAAAATAAAAGGGTATTTTTGGAAAGTTTTATTAGAAAGGGTGTAATCATTGTGTTTGGATAAATTTTGAGTTTTTCCAAAATTGTCATCCAATATGGAACGGAGTGAGTAATGATTAAAATTCAGAATTCAAAACCTTGTCAATAATTTTGCAAGGGAACAAGTGGAAGATGTCCAATGTTTGGCTGCCACAGATAGAGAGTGACATTTAGTAAAAGCAACGAAATCTTAGGAAGATACGGTAGGGACAGGTCATTGATTAGATGTGGAGTTTGAGAGATTCTCGGACACTGAGTTGGAGCCACGTGTTGGTTAGATTGAAGGCAGACCAGTGGAGCTTAATCGAACAAGTGTTCAACCTACGTGGGACATAAGTCACCGAGCGAGTGGGAGAGCGCGAGCCCGTCTTTCAAACACATTTTAACTAGAGGTGAACATGGTCCAGATTGGTTCGATTTTATAATAAATCAAAAACCAAATCAATAATTACGGATTATGAATTTGAAGAACCAAATCAATCCACAAAAGGCATAGAACCAAACTAATCCAAACCATTGAAATACGGTTTGGTTTTGGTTTTAAACCACTGTTTGCTTTAAACTAAGCTATCATTTTCAAAAAATATTTTAAGTACTCAAAATTAATTTGAACTAAGCTATCATCTTCAAAGAATATTTAAAGTATCTAAAATTACGAAGATAAATTTAGAAAAAAACTTATATTAAAACCAATGCCATTCAAATTACCAAAACACACTAACATTAACCAAATAATTAAGAGTAGAAGACCAACAATTGCCTCAAGTCTTAAACTAAGAAAATGATATACTAAGTCACTAAAATGAACCAACTAAGAATACCAACTAGTAGGAGTACTAAACATCCTAAGATAGTTTAACCAAATAAAAGGCCAAAGGTAATTGCTAAAATTATTGAATTAGAATAAGGTAGCAAAAGGGCAGTATCAACAACATGTCCTAAAATATATGTATTATACGGTTCAAATCGGTTTGGAACCATAACTGTGAATGTGAATCCGCAAACCAAACCATATAATGCACTTCCTAATTTTTTTAAACCATGACCAAACCATACTACTAAAAAACCGAATCAAACCTATCGGTTTGGATTGGTTTGGACTGAATTCTAGGTTTGACGAATTTTGTTCTCACCCCTAATTTTAACCTACTAAAACTTGCGAGAGCAGGAACGCAAGACATTTTCAAGAATGATGCGGTCACAGGTGGACTCACACAATGGCAAGGGCCAAGGTGGGTCACTTGACCCCACTGAGTTCTAAATACCCTTAGAGCTGGTATAGTTTTAAGGAGTATCATGTAATTTTGCCTCAAATAATAATATTCTTGCCTTCAAGATCCCAAGAAATTTACAATTCTTGCCCTCTTTTATTGTTACATTATGCAAAAAAACTCAACGTTTTTTCTCTCTCCACAAAAGTCTACTCTATAGTCTGTTATTCTTTTCTCTTTTCTCTCTCTCTTTAAAGACAAAAGCAAGCATAGGCTCCTGCAAAGACAAAAGCAAGCAATCAATCTAGATGAAAGCTAGGTCAAACAGTTACCGATTAATGCAAAAAAGCTTGGGTACAATAGTTTCTCCAAATTAAAATAAAAAACTCTATTGGTGCATTTTGCACCGTGGTAACTAATCTTTCCCTAATCTTTTAGTATTGCCCAATTTATTACTCTTTTCGTCCCATTTTGTTTATTCATTTTTGAATTGCTTATATCTTTCAATTTATAATGTGTTAGGTTTCAACCTTTTCTTTTCTATAGTTGTGAATATTTGAAAAAAAAAGTGCCCTAAGAATTATCAATTTCTACAAATAACAATTTTCCTTAGCAACGGAAGATGAGTTATGAACTAGTAATATACTAATATGAATAATTTCTGCTATTTGTTTTTCATTTTTGTATAATTTAATTCCTTATCCAATTTTTATGTATGAAAAATAAATTATATGTGTTGTAGATATTTGATTCCAGTGCCACTAAATCCTGAGTCTGCCCCTGGATGCGGTTAAAGGGTGGGACAGCCGAACACCTGGATTGCTTTCTACTCTATTGCTTGGTTGCTATTTTCCGCACTACTGGTAATTTTGTAGCAAAGTCTGTGTCTATATTAGATCATCTCCAACGGCTTGAGCAAACCTCGGCAATCTATGGATTGCTACAGCAACTCACTAGGGCTGACAGTAGCACTTGGTAGACAAATATGTTGACTTTTTTTTCCCTCTCTCCTTCGATTTCCCGTTCATCTAAAACAGGATCCCGCTTTCGCTGCGTGTTTTTGTGGCCGTGGTTGGGTAGTTCGACGACCTGTGGACAGTGAAAAATATTCACCCATTGTTTAGGTGGTGAACAAAACAGTAAGGTCAAAACTTGAAAATTTCATCTCATTTCTCACGATGTAACACGCAAGCACCATCGCAGCGCCAAAAGGCATCAAGTCGGGTCGACGGAACATTAGAGGTTGGCTGTCACTAATTAATTCATAGTATTCCTTTTTTTTCCCTCTCTCCTTCGATTTCCCGTTCATCTAAAACAGGATCCGCTTTCGCTGCGTGTTTTTGTGGTCGTGGTTGGGTAGTTCGACGACCTGTGAACAGTGAAAAATATTCACCCATTGTTTAGGTGGTGAACAAAACAGTAAGGTCAAAACTTGAAAATTTCATCTCATTTCTCACGATGTAACACGCAAGCACCATCGCAGCGCCAAAAGGCATCAAGTGGGGTCGACGGAACATTAGAGGTTGGCTGTCACTAATTAATTCATAGAATTCCTTTTCAAAACAGTAACCCGAAACCAAAAAGTTCGACAGCAGCCCCCGGCGAGGATCGAACTCGCGACCTTTCGCTTACGAAGCGAACGCACTACCACTATGCTACGGAGGCTCGCTTTGTGCAGGTTTTCCATTTACAAAATACTAGTTCTCTTTTTCTGTTGACGAGGAAGTCAAGTGTCAAAAACCCTTGAAACCCTAAACTGCACAGGAGAGAGAGAGAGAGAGAGAGAGAGAGATGTGCGGAATAGCTTTGATTGTCTCCGGTGTTCGCATCGATTTATCATCCTTGTTTCTGAGTTCCATAACTTCTTCGGCTCAATCTGAACAAGTAAGCTATTAACTTTTCAAGGATATATATATGTATGTATGTATGTGCGTGTATGGATATCCTAGTATTCAAAACACGGAATAATTATTCAATTACGTGTTTTTCTTTGGAGAAAACGGATTTATGTAGCCGACGTCAATCGATTGAGATGTACAAGGCTCGGTTTGGTTTACGTGTTTTGTGGACCATATGGGTCCTTGGTTAAATTTGGGTTGTGTTGATTGCTTTTGTCAGAAAGCAGTTTTTTTGTGTCTAGACTTGGTTTCTGTTGGATATTGAGGTTTTGAATGGTAACGTTTTTGGACACACCAGTCACTGTTTTCTATAGATGATATCAAAGAAGCTTTAAAGAGAAGAGGTCCTGATAGTTTGGGAAGCAAGAAGGTTTTTCTTCATTCGAAGATTTCATCTTCTGTCGGGGGACGGGATGTGTTATCCTGTGCAGGGGGAGAAGAGGCAACAAAGAATGATTTTCTTTGCAGTACAAATGCATGCCTATGCATCACTTCTGAAAGCGAAGAACTTTGTTGGAAAGAAAACAATAAACGTGAATGTGTCGCCGAGTTGTACTTCATTGGTGCCACGTTGCAACTTAGGGGTGTAAAACCTGTCGTTCAGCCGCTGGTGGATGCATCCGGGAATATCCTTGTTTACAATGGTATGATTTTGATCGCTAAGAGAGCTATCTTCAGTTTTCATGCTTTGTCATAGAAGAGACCTTACCTGTATGCTATTCTATTACGCTATGCTCAATTCCAATTATTCATCCCAGGTTACTTGAACTTGCAATTTAGATTTTGGGGCTTTGTCTCAACTGTGGGAGAATGTATTTTATTCTAATCTGGAGGCAACTTCCCATAAAACACTAATCTTTGATTCATTAATGTTGTCTTGGGAAAACAAGAGCCAGATTTCTTCCTTGTCAGTTTTAAGATGAATAATTAATACTCCGTACAATTGTGTTTATCTGTTGCAAAATAGCAATTTGGATGCCTTTCTTTGTGATGCTTTACTTCTGATGATGTATTATTGAAGTATATTTGCAACGAAGATGCTAATCACAACCCAGTGGGCAGTGGTTAATCCGCTAATAGTGTATTGATATCCGTAACATGTATATAGACATTGCCTATATAAAAAAACATGTATATAGACATTTGTGGAAGTGATATCTGTGCAAGTGCATTGGAACTCTATCTTTTAAGGCATTATGTGTGCTTTTATCCAATGCCCAGTGGGCAACGGTTAATCCGTAAAATGTATATAGATATCTGTGGAAGTGCATTGATATCTGTGCAAGTACATTGAAACTCTATCTTTTATGGCATTATGTGTGCTTTATCCAATGCCCAGTTGGCTGTGGTTAGCAGAACTGTATTTATAATTTGAAATATATTAAGTTATTTTTCTCTATTATTTATTGCTTATAGGTGAAATATTTGGAGGAATTGATGTTAGCATTGATAGCAATGATGCTGAAGTTCTTATGGAATCTCTTGGAAAATGTTGTTCCTGCAGTTCTCATGAGCATATAAGAGCATGCCATGAGATCGGGAAGGAGAAAACTTCAGTTCCTGATATTCTTTCAGCAATTAAGGGGCCATGGGCTTTAATCTATTTGCAGGTAACTTTGAGTGGTAAGTTTCCGTTGTACTACTCGACTCGGTGAAATGATTTGATTTCCAAGAGTCTGGCTTTTGAAGTTTTACTTGGGTTGTCATATGTAGGCTAGTTCAAGAACCACGTGGTTTGGTCGAGATGCTTTTGGTAGGCGGAGCCTTCTTGTTCATTGGCCAACTTCCAAGGACTCTCGCCTTCTGCTATCTTCTGTATCACCACCGAGTTCCATTGGTAAGAGTTCTGGTATATGGTGCTCTGTAGTCAGTAGAGCCTATTCATCTCTTTCTTGATCTTTTTTTTCTTTTTCCTTTTCCTATTGACTTAATTTACCTTATTTTTAGTTGAGGGTACGATTCATGGCAGAAAAGATCAGTAGTATGTTGAGCAGAGGCATAGATTATTGCTTGCAAGTAAATAAGAACAATGTTTATCCTAGTAAATAAATATTTTACTGGGTAGAACTACTTTTTCTTTGCACATTTGACTCCAGTTCTGGTATGATCATCTTACCAGGTTAGACAGCAACACATACAAATACTTCTGTATTGAAACATTATGACAACTACCCTCTTCTTAGGGAGACACTTTCTTCATATGTGCATGGTGATAGCAATTGGTCGGCTAATTTGATTCTTCTAATCTAAGTGCTTCTAGTTACTAGTAAGACCCTTCAAGTTGGATGGTTTTACTTCAGCAATTTATGACTAGTAGCTTGTCTGTGATTCTGTTTCTATAATGGAACTTAGCCATGTTCAATGTTAGTGAGTGGTTTCCTTCAATTTGAGGCAGATCTTGGAGAAGAATGTGGACAGGGTGGAAGTAATTTTTGGGAAGAGCTTCAGTGTGGGATATACAGCGTGTCAGTAGATGATTCAAAATTGGACGGAGATATGGTTGGTGAAGTTGAAAGGCATGAATGGACTGATCCCATGCTATATGAACTGATCAACTGGGAGAGAATGTCTGTTCAACCCAAACCTGAGGAGTTAAATATTTCCCGTATGAAGTTTCGTAGCTGTCAACATGATATGCACTCGGTGAATTCAACTACCGTACCCCATGAATTAGGTAAATGCTATCAACTTTTGTATATGAAAACTACAAGTCGTGTTGGAGGTAGCTGAATAAATTTTATTTTGTGTTGAGTTACGAAGAATAAAGATGACTGAAGTTCCAAATTTTAGATTTTTAGGTCATGTGGATCTGAAAGGGAGCTCTATCTCTTGTTTTGATTGTTGTAGGGCTGATAGAAGCACCAGTTCTATTGCCTTCAGAGGCAGTTTTAATTACTTTGAGAGAAGCTGTGAAGTGGCGCAGTACAATCAATACCATGTTTGAGGTCCGTAATAATTGATTAGAGAATGCAGTAGCTGCGATTGCTTTACGTTAACAACAGTCGTAAATTTATTAGCCATATAATATTGGAGAATGTATTCCCATTTTATGTCTATAAAGTTAAATTCTTCTCCTTGTAGTGTTTTTCCCTTTGTTGATAGTAGTAGACTTTGGATGAGATATGTTGGCTGCTAATTTTGACAACATACAACAGGGACATGCTCCTGTGGCTGTACTTTTTTCTGGTGGACTGGATTCAATGATACTTGCCGCATTACTGGATAATTGCCTAGACCCCAAGTGTAAGTGTTGCTACAGAAAATGGGTTTAATGTTCATTCCTTTTTAGAATTGCTGATTTTCTGTTGTGCACGTGTTTTGGCGGTGTGGGTGTTCAAGGGATCAAGGATCTTTTATCGTTCGCTCTGTTTGATCTTGTAGCCCATTGTGGCATGTTTCTTGCTAGGCTGGAATTTGCTGGGTAATTTTTATTTTTTGGGGTTGTGAAAATACATCGGATTACAGCTATTCAATTTAACTCGAAGTAGCGTGGCATGAAATTTCTATTGAAGGCATAACTCAACAAGGTATTATATGCCAAAAGGCCATAACTATTCCTTCATGTGTGTGTATGGTTGTTTACAAAGAGGAAGTAGAGATGAACGAGTGGTCAGATAAGGAAGAAGCCATCAAGAGAAAAAAAAATAAAAATAATAGTGTTCTTGAGAATTAGAGTTTGCATTGATTGAACTGTGATATGTAAACGATCTCCTTTCATTTCATAGTTGAAACCTAGATGATAACACCAAAATAGTGCTATGGTTTCTTTCTCTGGAACTTTTGCAGCAAGCTTATGACACCTCTCAAACTTGTAATCACAGATGAAATTGATCTGCTTAACGTAAGCTTTGACAAGGAGCTTGCTCCTGACAGAATATCTTCCCGGGGTGGTTTGAAAGAGCTACAAAGATTCTCACCATTGAGAAGGTATGCTGTCATGTTGCTATTTCGTTTTCTAGTTGTTTCAGTGCCATTGTTCTGGATCTATTCAAGCTTCATATACCACATTTTGATTTCTAGAACCATTGGGTACAAATAGTATGATGTATACAACAGGAAAGAAAACAAGATAATTATATCTTTGAGACTCCAAACATTGGAGGCCATGGATTTACCAAAATGAATATTGGCGGACTGTTAGCATGCTTTGGTCAGATGGATACGTGATTGATGGGATGATTTTCTCTTGATTTTGTACATGAACCATGAAACGTTTGAATCTCTTAGTTTGGTTACATTGAACTTGAATTGGATGTCAATGCAGATGGAAACTTGTAGAGATTGATGCCGACCTATCAAATTTGACCTTAGAGACAAGGCATGTCATGTCACTTCTAAATCCTGCAAGGACGTATATGGTATAAGTATTAACTTACTAAATATGCGTTGTTAATTATATCGCCAGTATATTGTACTTCTAGAATATGTAAGCACATAGCTTTTCTAGTATGTTGTTGTCCAATATTACTTATTAAGTAATGGGTCCCAGTTTCATGGAATAGGATATATGTATATCAATTTACTTCTTACTCTATTTTCACATACGGTGTAATTTTTAAGGGCCTGTTATGGAAGTGTACTATTTTTGGGTTTCAAACTATCCAGCTTCTTTGTGTGACAGCATTTCTTCTTTATTTCTCAAGTTCAAGTGTAATTATAGTTTTCTTCTTCAGGACCTCAATATCGGCTTAGCATTATGGTTGGCATCTTCAGGCAGTGGTTGGGTTTATGAAGAAAGTATTGGCAATGTTAATAGTAATTATGATACTGAGAACTGTAAGAGCATAAAGTACAAGTCTGAGGCCAGGATCCTCCTAGTTGGTTCTGGTGCGGATGAGCAATGTGCCGGCTATGGGCGGCATAGAACAAAATACAGAAATGGAAGGTATTCTGATATTACCTCGAAAATTAGAGCGTCTAGTATTCTAGACTTCTAGTGTCTAAATCAAACTTGTCCGCTTGAGTGTTGTGTCGGTGTACCTGTTCGTATCCTTGTTTTTATTTGCACTTTCTTGTTTTCCACCCCTCCCTGCCTCTTTCTGACATTTTGTTTGTATATTCCCTTATCTTTTCATTTCGTCCTGCTTATGTCGTGGTTCAATAAACTCATTAGTTGGATTGGGCTGCATGAGGAAATGAAATTGGACATGCAGAGAATTTGGAAGAGAAACCTAGGGAGAGATGATAGATGCATTGCTGATAATGGCAAGGAGGTATTGCTGATAAGAAAGAAAATATGATTTCTTTTTTTTTTTTGGTTTGGTATATTAATTATTCCATTATTTGGTTCACTAGGCTAGATTTCCTTTCTTGGATGAGGATGTTATAAGGACTCTGCTCAGATTTCCTTTGTGGGAGATTGCTGACCTTGATCAACCAAGTGGAAAGGGAGATAAAAAGATACTGAGAGAGGTTTGTGATATTTTCTTACGATCTCTGTTTACATCTATTGGTGCCATGGTATGATACACACTGCTTCTATCTACCTAATAAAACACAAAGGTAGGGGACCATACAAACACAAGTTAAAAGAAGGGCTGAGATTCATTTGATCCAAGGGTTGACAAGGAACTTTGCAAATGTGATGCAAGTGCCCACATTCTTTGTAGTAATTGCACAAATGCCACCGAATTTCCAATTCCAAAACCCTATACGCAAATTGATAGTTCTTTGTAGCTAGCTTAAAAGTTTAGTTGAGGAGTGCCGTAAGCACGAGTAATTCTCTTTCGTGCCACTAAGAAGAGGATCACATATTACACACTAATGAATCGATTTAGTGTTTGAGCCACTAGCTAGCAAGTGCCTTAGGCACGGGCAAACACTACTAGTAATGTGATATGGACTCAGTGACCCAGTGTGAAACTATAAGACAAATATCTAGAAAATCACTTGAATCCAATTTCTTGGTGTTAAATTTTGGAACGCCAAAAAATTGAAACTCCCAAAACCGTT
This sequence comes from Rhododendron ferrugineum, assembly GCA_025642025.1. Classification (NCBI taxonomy): domain Eukaryota; kingdom Viridiplantae; phylum Streptophyta; class Magnoliopsida; order Ericales; family Ericaceae; genus Rhododendron; species Rhododendron ferrugineum. Next base: position 15,516,515 of record JAOTQK010000024.1, on the reverse strand, counting down.
AAAGCGTCGTTTGTGCATTCCCCCATTTCTGTTGGATAAATTGAATTTTCTCCTTCAATTGATGTTTCCTGAGCATGCATTAATATTAAGTGTCTGATATTCTTGAAGGTTGCCCAATTACTTGGTCTGCATGAAGCAGCTGTTCTACCTAAAAGAGCAATCCAGGTTTGCATTTTATTTTCTTTGTGTGATACAAAAATATATTTTCTTATTGTGATCTCCCATTTTACCCAGCGGAAAATGGCATAAAAAAGAGGAAATTCTATTTTGCGTGTAGGATAGCCTTGTTTTTTTTTCTTTTCTCCTGCATAAGTAGCCAGCATGTGCATTGCTTCATCCTTTGCTCGGTGACAATGAAGGTTATAGTCATGATATAGTTGTAATAAGAAAACAACAAGAAGAAATACAACCCAAATCCAGATTCGTGGTGGGTCTAAGGACACCTGAATTTACAATTTTCTGGGAGGCTCCAAAAGGAGAAAAAAAGAAAAAAAAAAGAATCGCAAGGGAGCATCTGAATTTACAATTTGCTCTTTATGCTTTCTCCTCGTACTGGACTTTCTCTATTAAACGGTCTAACCTTTGCTGCTTTCTTGTTTTTAGTTTGGTTCGAGAATTGCAAGGGAATCAAACCGAAAGAATTTTGGCAGTAATCGTGCAGCAAACCTAGCATCTGCAGGAAGTGCAGAAATTTCAAGGCCATAAAACAACGATGACACTTTTTGGAGTATGTTTGCAACAATTGCATCAGATGCGTTTTGAAAAGTTTACCAGTAAAATCTTGGTAGTATCTGGAGCTGGATTTATGTGCGATGGGGCCGTGAACATTGAAGCCGGTGTTAAGCAACATTTGCACCTCTTAATTAGAGACAATCCATTTTGACAGATATTTAATTTTCACGCCCATTGCAGCCTAAAGACTTCGAAGTTAAACGAGTTGTATCTTAGATTCTCATACGATATGGGTCTAGCATTGTTGCTCTGATGCTACTCTCTAGGGCTAATTTTTTGGAGCATAATCCATTGAGTGACAAATGTTGTTAATGATGATTGTGATTGTGATTTTTTTTTTTTTAGCGTCGTGTATTAAATACATTTCTATACACAAAATAGTTGTGTAAATAGGCTACTTCACATGACTATCATAGAATATTGTCCTTAACACCATAATTGTAGACTACAACTTTTTGGTTTTGTCCTTATTTAATTTTTTTCGCGTTTGTTAGTTTTGCGCCAAACTTTTGTGTATTATTAATTTGCCTCGATAAGAGAAATTGGAAAAAGTAAATTTTTTTGACTTTTACACAAGTATTTTTTATATATTCAAGAAGAATCCCAAAAATGAAGGTAACCTAGGGAAAGGAATGGAAAGTTTAAAAATTTTCCTCTCTTGTTTGGTTAGGGAGAAAAAAAGAAGAGGAAATGACCAAATAGAGCATCAGGATTACAATTTCCTCTTTATTTTTCTCACACTTTCCTTCTTGGTTTTGGTTTTAGTTTTGGTTTTTTACTCAGTTTCTTTTAGGCAATTGATAATGCCAAAACCAAAAGTGTTCCTGCCAAAACTCACCCATGAAAATGGGCTTCTTTGCCCTTCTCCC
>JAOTQK010000024.1:15480633-15514623 GCA_025642025.1 Rhododendron ferrugineum | reverse complement strand
GCTCATTTATGAAACGAGCCTAAAATTGAGGTTCAGGTTCGGTTCGTTAAGTAGACGAATCGAATTCGAACGAGCCTATACCGAGTCGAGCCTCGAACAGTTCACGAACGGCTCAGTTCATTTACAGCCCTACCCCCAAGTCTTTAAACCCTCATTCCTAATTTCTTGGGTTTTTCACTTTTTTTTTGTTTAGAAAAATAAAGAGAGAGAAAGAGAGAGAGAAGAGGAGGAGGGGGAAACGTGAGAGTGGGAGGGAGAGAGAAAAAAATATTCTGTCACCGAGTACCGTTACGTGGTACTTCAAATTTATTTTTCATCACACGTCTTTTAGTGTATAGAATAAAACAAAACATTCTATGTCACTGAGCACCGTCACGTGGTACTCCAAATTCATTTTTCATCACACGTCTTTCAGTGTATAGAATAATACAAATGCTAACGTACATCGAACACGGAACCATATACACGGAATTAAAAATAAACCAATGAAATCTGTTTTATTAACTAGCGTTTTTGCCCATCCGTTACACGAAATTAAAAATAAACCAATGAATTTTTTTTTATAATCCCTTAACGGGCACAAACTCTAGAAGTTACTACATACGGCACTGTAAATCTCTCTCCCCGAGTCTCTCTCTCACTCACTTTCTCCCTCTCCGTACGTTGCAAAATCACATACAATCATACACATACACACACACACACATGCGCACAAACATGGAAGCTAGTAGCAGCAACAGCACCACCACCGGCGACGGCGGCGAGTTTAGAGCAGAAGAGGCTGTTGGCGGCAACGCCGAAGCGCTTCAAGCCCTTAGGGAACTCATCACCTTCCCTCTCCTCTACTCCCGTCAGTCCCGAAAGCTCGGCCTAAGAGTACATCTCTCTCTCTCTCTCTCTTCGAGATTATCAATTGATGATAGTATAACTTCTAAATTGACGTACTTTCTTCAGTGGCCTCGAGGTTTGCTGCTCTACGGCCCCCCTGGCACCGGAAAGGTACCATCTTTGTATTCAATTTTTATCTCTATCTCTTGCTAACTGGAGAAAATATCAGCTTACTGATTAGTTTAGAATCTCCCTGTTGTCGATTTTTGAAAATTTTATCTTTTTTTGGGGGGGCCTCCCCTGTTCTTTTGAATTGTCTCAGACGAGCTTGGTTCGAGCGGTAGTTCGCGAATGCGGTGCACATTTAATTGTTATAAGGTACTGGATTCTTTGTGTTTGCTCATTTTGTTTCCTTTGACTTTCACACAACGGTAACTCTGAGATGCTCTGATAATTATAGAATGGTTTGTGCAGTTGCTATTGCTTCATTCCTTTCACATTGTTCGATATCTTGGGTTGTTTAGGGCTTATTTGTTTGGACCATGAAGGTTGGGTCATCTGATGGTGTTGTGTATCAAATCTTCCATAGCCTTAGATCATTCTAAATATGGACATTAAGTTTATGTTTGATGGAACGACGGAATGTAATAATTATACCCAAATATAGTAGAAACTAGGAGACAAACAACCAAAAAGGCTGTGCCAAAATGTCACAAAAAAGCTAGGCCAGAGCAGAGCATTCCTTCCAAATAGGAGAATGGGAAAGTATAAAAATATAGTCCAAAGTTGATAAAAATTCACTAAAGATAACCAAAAAGACACTAAAAGACTTTCTGACTCCCTTCGTCGAGCCGGATGATGTGACTTAAAATTATACCCAAATCTAGTACAACTTAAGAGAACACAACAAAAAAGACTGCCAAAAGTCACAAAAAAGTTCTTAAAGTGAGCCCTAATTAAGTAATTATACTGGGACTATGGTGACTGGTGAGTGGATTAGACAAAGGTACTGTATTCCGTGTTTTGTGGATTGGTTATGTAAGGATATGTAGGAGGATACGTGAGTAATCACATAGGATTATATTGAGCTGGTTACCCAAGGTTAGTGTATTCCATGTTTTGCGGGATTGATTATGTAAGGATATGTAATCTCTCCTCTGTTTGTTGTATGTTTTAATGACGAGAATGCAGTCTCTTCGGATTTGTTTCCAATCCAATTTTTAATCTGGAAATGAAACATAACCTACATGAAATGGCGTTTGATCGGAAGTAAGTATTGAGTATTTGTCAAAATGGTCACTGTACGGGCAATTACTACAGTTACCATTCTTGCCTTTTCAACAATGACATCATTCAGATGGGCCCTTCAGGCCTTGAAATGCTAGAAAATAAAATGAAGCTCTAAATTCGATTTGGAATGTCTGCTCTCTGATAAGTTATTTTGTGAGGTGTGGTAATTTGTGTTATTATGGTTTGTGGGGTGTATCTTGCAGTCCCCATTCTGTTCACAGGGCACATGCTGGAGAAAGTGAGAGAATTTTGCGAGACGCTTTTGCTGAAGCATCATCTCATGCAAAGTTGGGCAAGCCATCGGTTATCTTCATTGATGAAATTGATGCACTTTGTCCTCGCCGTGATTCTAGGCACGTGACAACTGACTGAGCTCGAGCCAACTTTGAATTATCTTTTCGATTGATATACATTCTATTGGTTGTACTTGCTAATGATGATGAGTTTGGTAACAAAGTACTTTCTCTTGATTAACAGACCATTTCTTTGTTCTCTAGCTATCTTGGCGAAACTACTGAGAAAAGTGAGAAAAAAACAGTATTCAGAGTAGAGAAACATGCCATCATCTATATGCACCTGCTTACACAATTCGTTTACTCTTGAAATGCAGAAGAGAGCAAGATAGTCGTGTAGCATCTCAGCTTTTTATGCTGATGGACTCCAACAAGCCATCAGCAAAATCTAAGCTGCAAGTGGTTGTGGTGGCATCTACAAACAGGTTAATGCTGTACTCATTTGTGCTGAAGGCCCACCTTGTTGCTGGACAGTTGTAATTTGTTGCTGGATAGTTGCATTTGGCCATTCTTTCATTTTATTTAGAAACCTCAAAGAGTGTACGAATGTTTCTTTGAAGTACCGTGGCAAGGGTTTCATTGTAGTCTTGCAATTTAAATTGGTAAAGGTTGGCCCAGGATTTAATTTTGTTAGCCAATAACGGATACTTTGTAAATTGTTTTGTATCATAGGAAACATCTTCATTCTATGTTACTTGACTAGACTTTTTCATCAATATTATCAGATGATTTTATTCATCAATCAATGCATCAATTTTTGAGAACTTCCTTTGGTATTTATATCTATGTTTTCGATCGTATTCGTTGAACGATTTTTTATTTTTTGATAAGTGCACAATCTTTTATTAAGCTCCAACCAAGAACAAAGAACTAGGGATACAAATTACATAGCTACTACAAAGCAGGAAACAAGAACAACAATCCTACCCTATCTATACAGATTGTAGAATCCTATCTGATAGCCCCCACAGCTCACAAATGTATTTGTTTTGAGTGGAGTTTTTCATCTTCCTTCTGGAACTAAGGAAATCCCGGATGCCATTTATAATCCCTTCAGCTACCTGAGCATGTCCCTTAGTCACAGCACGAAAGATACGAGAATTTCTCTCCTGCCATAACCCATAAACTGTTGCAGCCAGAGTACACTTCAAACTTATGAAGTTGAGATCTCCCCAAGATACGGAAGTTTGTAACAAATCAAGAACATCTTCTAGTTGGTTAGGCATAGTCAAGACTCTGTTCTTAGCCATCAATTGCTGCCAAACTGCTACAGAATACGAGCATGCAAAGAATAGATGTTGGTGAGATTCCTCTTCATTCTGACAAAAACAACATACCCCATCCACTGCCATACCCCAGCTTTTCAACCTGTCTTTAGTATTGAGTCTATGAATCACAGCCAGCCAGAGAATAAAAGACCAACGAGGAACAATATGACAGCCCCACACAATCTTATGCCAGGTTGGACTGGAAATTTCTTCCTTATAGCTTCCCATGCAGATTTAGTGTTGAAAACACCACTAGGGTGAGGCAACCAGAGAACAAAATCCTCTCTATTAGGATGAGCTATGAAGCCCGGATACTCTATTTTGGCCTCCGTATCACGTATCGTATCCGCACGGATACTCTCAGGATACGTATCCGATACATTTTTAACGTATCCTGCTTTTAGAATTATATTTTGGTATCCCGATACGTTTCGGATACGCTCGGATACGTTTTGGATACGCGCGAGGGTAAATATGTTATTACTTAAACTATATGGGTTAAAATAATTGCAGTTAGAACTATATTTTTTTTTTCCCCCCACCAATCGACACTAGAAACACACGGACGATATCCTCTCTTTCGTCTTTCATCTCTCTCGACAACCTTGTAACTCTCTCTCTCTCCCTCTCCCTCTCTCTCTCATCTCTCTCTCTCGTTGTGTGTATGTATATATATATATATATATAACTATATAGAAACAGTTATATACATGAGTAGATGTAAATATCTCTCTCTCGGCATGTGAAATGGTGAACTTGTGTAATGGATAACTTTAATCATTAATGAAATTTTAGGAATTAAAAATTATATATATAATATATTTTTTATTTACTTTTATATTCAACGTATCCCCCAACATATCGTATCCTTCTTTTTGGAAAAATCACGTATCTTCGTATCCGTATCGTATCGTGTCCGTATCTCGTATCCGTATCCATGCTTCTTAGAGGATGAGGGATCAGATTCTGAGGAGTTTGAGTGATAATAGTTTGGATAAGGGGGTTCCGTATTCTGGGCCATTTCCAAGCCCCATTGTCGATTATGGAAGCCACCTTAGCTCTAAGAGATCTGCCCACATTGTTCACCACCCTATCACCAAGTCTAGCATACAAGGGACCAATTGGGTGCCAATTATCCCACCACAAAAAGGTTTGCTCACCATTACCAATTTGATTAAGATGTTGGCCTAATTGTCTGAGACCAAGTAGTTTCCGTTGAACGATTTTGGTTAAATGCGCATGCTGATGGACTCATGGTTAAATGTTAGAATTGTCTATACGATGTCCTACAATGCCATAAATTTGACTATTTGAGTCTCCAGGGGTGGATTTCTTCCCTCAAAAATTAGTCAGTGTAATAATACTGAATAGCGTGATATATATTGTTGGGCCCATTTCCCAACCGCTTAAGCTTTTAGTTAACATGGTATCAGAGCTCCTCCAGTTGCGAGAGGTCTTGAGTTTAACTCTCTCTGGTAGCATTTGTTCCCCGTTTGCATTATGCTTCTCTCCTTTGCATTCTTTCGCGTTATGTATGGATGTTTGCATCTCCATGTGCAAGACGGGGTTGCACATGAGGAAGGGTGTTCAATATATATGTTGTTGTGTCCATTTCCTAACGTCTTAAGCTTTTGGGACAATTGGTAACTTAACAAATACCATTTTGTTTTTTGTCTCCCAATTTAATCTCTCTCTGATTACAGGTTCTTCCCGCAGTCTTTACCCTTTGTCTTTTTACCCTGCCCCTGAGGTTGTAGCTAACTGTGATAAAGAGAAAAAAAACCCTTTTCATAGTTCTTTGGATGTATCTGGTACATAGTTGTACTGAAGCTCAGCCAATGCATCGGTAGAGGGCTTAAAAGGAATGACATGACAAAGTAAAAAACCAGTTTTTCTCTTGCTTATTGCTGCGTTGGTGAAGCATCTAAAATCACTTGAAGAATGTTTAGTCTGGATAAAATTCCCACACATAGTTGCATACTACCATGTTTGTTTGAATTTCCAAGCCAATTTGGAGAGAGACCATAGCTAACACCTTTACTGGTGTCATTGTAGGTATAATTGCTTATGCATTGTTCATTAGATCCTTAATTTTATTTCTTTGGATTTCAATTTCACATATACCATAAAGCTTATTATTGGTATCTGGTTTTCATGTACAAAGAGTGGATTCAATTGACCCTGCTCTCAGAAGGTCAGGGCGTTTTGATGCCGAAATAGAAGTTACTACACCTAATGAAGAAGAACGCTTTCAGATACTTAAGGTGAGATTTTAACATTTTAGGAGTTTGTTTGTGGAAATTATTCTGTGTTACCCACCAGCCGCATGACCAATGGTTGCTCATCTGGAAAACTCAACTGTTACTCAACCTAATGCTGAATAAGGTTCTTATGGAACTGAAGGCGATAGTTTGTTCCCATCTGATGCATTTTGCAGCTTTATACAAAGAAGATTCCTTTGGATGCCAGTGTTGACTTGCGAGCCATAGCTACCTCTTGCAATGGCTACGTTGGGGCTGATTTGGAAGCTTTGTGTCGTGAGGCTGCCATGCGTGCAGTGCAAAAATCTTCAGAAACAAATGAGGAAGCTGGTATGCCTAGCTTAACAATGGAGGACTGGAAGCATGCAAGATCTGTTGTGGGCCCGAGCATAACGAGGGGTGTCACTGTGGAAATTCCCAAGGTTTCTTGGGAGGATATTGGAGGACTGAAAGTTTTAAAGGTACGTGACCATCAAATGTGTGGGATGCCATGGCTTTTTTTACCCTCTCTTAGCCTTATTTATGTTTTTAGTGAACTTATCTTCGCTTCGAGTCAACATATTATGGTTATCGACTCGTTTGGACATGAGAAACTGAGAGGGTCAACACTTATGGACCAAATCTGAAAATAAGCCAGTCCAAATTGCCTTGTTTTTGTCTTTAGTGAACCCTTGTCCATTTGGTTTTTATTTTGTTTTGAGACGAAATAGAGAAGTAAGAAATTTTGACCTTAAGTTAATAAAAATATTTGAAAAAAACCAAAGTAAGACAGAAAAAAGAAGCTGTAAATTATGAGATGCCAATCAACAAATAATGAATTATGTATTTGATGTGAAACTCTAACTGACCTCTGACGACGTCTTCATATGTGGAACAGAAAAAGCTGCAGCAAGCTGTTGAGTGGCCTTTAAAACATTCTGCTGCGTTTTCAAGGCTGGGAGTATCACCTGTCCGTGGGATCCTTCTTCATGGACCTCCAGGCTGCTCAAAAACTACCCTTGCCAAAGCTGCAGCTCATGCTGCACAAGCTTCTTTTTTTTCCTTGAGGTTTGATCGTCTTTTATTCTCTTCAGCTTGATAAATAGATATGGGATTGGTTCAAATGATGAACTGGCAAATATTACATTGTAATAGCTTAACCTTTTCATTTTTGGGTGGGGGTGGGGACGGTCAGGAGAAGGTCAATGTCAACTTGAGGGTAGGCATACAGTTGGTATGGCTGGCAATAGAGTGAGATTAGTAGGCAGTAGCTTTTTTGGGTATGAATGCGTTGCCTCTCTTTGATGTCCAAGTTTGCTTCATAATTGAATATTAGCTTTGATTTTAGAAGTTCATTGTTTGTCAACACCTTCCAATTCCATGTCTTCGAGACATTAGCTTTTCCCCTCCCGAGCTTTAGATTTTGGAAACATTACGTTCCATTGAGAAATTGTGTTGTCATCCTCTACTGTCCCCGGCCCCTCTTATCACCCTTCTAAATGCTTTGTTTGTTGGTACATAAGCACCAGGATAATCGTAAATATCCATCCATGTGAATTTGGAATACGACCTGCTTTAGCTAGGGTCTTTTTTAAAATTTCTGATCAGTATTTTTTATAGTTGGATGTCATGAAAATTCATGAATGATGAATCAGTGGTGCAGAATTATACTCAATGTATGTTGGAGAGGGTGAAGCTTTGTTGCGGAATACGTTTCGGAGAGCTCGCCTTGCAGCACCAAGCATAATTTTCTTTGATGAGGCAGATGTTGTTGCTGCCAAAAGGTTAGCGTTCTGTCTTCATTTGGTTGGGCACTTTTTATTGTCAATTAAAACTGAACATGACTTGTCTTTACACAAGGATAACCTTCCTTCTTTTACTTCAATTTTTTTTTTTTGGTCGAACTTTTACTTCAATTTTTAGGTTCATATAAGTGTCGATTTTGGTATGTGCAAATAAATGGAGGTTTTATGATGTCATCACGTACAGTGATAGTTCAATGTTTGCTTGCATGTGCGACCTAATAACTACTCTTGCTTCGCAAGTCTTTCCTCCTTTTACTTCACTTTCTGAAAAAATGACAAACAGCATGGTATGTTAAAATCTGCTGGTAGGCAAATTCATTTATGCTATTGTTGACGCTTGTCTAGTTGTCTTCCTCTACTTGTTTGAATGGGGGGTTTATTTCATATTGGTTTTATTGTTTCCTTTTGTCACTCTCTTTCCTTTGGCAGAGGAGGGAAATCAAGCAGTAACATCGCAGTGGGAGAGAGGCTTCTATCTACTCTACTAACTGAAATGGATGGTTTAGAACAGGCAAAAGTAAGCATCGAACTTCGTAAATGAATTTGATCCCAATTGATTTCAAACCATCACCTTTTGGAAATTACAGGTGAGAATTAACAAACTAAACTTAATTTTTGCTGATTTCTTCTGTAGGGAATTCTTGTTTTGGCAGCCACAAATCGCCCTCATGCTATTGATGCGGCACTTATGAGACCTGGACGCTTTGATCTTGTAAGCATTTTTTCTCAGAACTCGTCCATGGTTTCTTTTCCTTTTAGGGTGTGTTTGGTTCGATGGAATGGAATTGAGGTTGGAATGGAATTGGAGGAAATGAGATTGGAATATCATTTCCATTCCCAAGTTTGGTTGAACTTAGGAATAGTCATTCTTATCCGCAATGGAATGGTGTGGCAATAGTAGTTTTTGGTGTGGCAATAGCAATTTTTGGAGTGTCAATAGTATTTTTGGAGTGGCAATAGTAATTTTTGGTGTGGCTATAGTAATTTTTGGAGTGGCAATAATGAATCTTGGAGTGACACTAATAATTTTGGTGTGGCAAAGAAATTGAATGACCATTCCTTAGTTTTTTTGAGTGGAATGACAATTCCTTTACTAAGGTGAATAGTGATTCCATTTGGAATGATCATTTCATCATTTAATGGTGAACCAAACATGGGAATAAGTATTTCATGGAATGACCATTCCATTCCAACGTTGATTCCTTAGTGATATAAGATCCTGTTAATTCCCGAAGAAAGAAAATGAATCGGCTGCAATTTTCATGCAACCTTCTCTACCACTTACCTTTCCAAAATTGGTTACCCAAGGAGAATCTTGACATGCCCAAGTAACAAATTTTTTTTTTTGACTAATATTGTGGCAACTTAAAGCAATAGTTTCCCTCGAACTATGTCGGTATTTGTAGGATTCTTGGATATGTTGTTCAAGGTTTTCCTTTTCTAGTGTCTTTTTTTATTGACCAATATTGTGGTGACTTCAAGCAATAATTGGTATTTGTAGAATTCTTGGATATCATTGTGATTTGTTCAAGGTTTTCCTTTTCTAGCGTCTTGCCTTTTTTTTTTTTTTTATTGGCATCGTCTTTTTTGAAAGCCAACAACCTTCATTTTCTGTCCCTTTTTTTTTTTTTTTTCTTGTTTATTTTTGCATCCAAGTGAGCAAAGCAGAGCAATATTTTGATTCCTGCCCGGAGTGTTGCTAATTTCTCCCAATGAAATTTTAGGTTCTTTATGTGCCGCCACCTGATTTAGAAGCTCGATATGAGATACTTAATGTACATACTCGTGAAATGAAAGTGGACAATGATGTTGATCTCAAACAAATAGCAGAGGATACCGAGCTTTTCACAGGGGCAGAGCTTGAGGGATTATGCAGGGAAGCTGGAATCGTGGCTCTGAGAGAGGACATATCCGCCACTGTTGTCTGTAATCGTCACTTCCAGACTGTGAGGAAGTCATTGAAGCCAGCTCTAACTGTAGAAGAAGTCAATGCGTATTCTTCGTTCATGAAGAACCCGTCTCTAATTTCCTCCGGCTCATTCAGATCCAGTGGTAAAGACAGCAGCGAACACAGTAAGAGTTTGGTGGTTCCCGTTTCGATGAGCTTAGTAAGCTTTCTTTTGCTTGCTGGTGCCAAGTACTTTTTCATGCACACTAGTCGTTTGCAAGATGAACTAGCCACAACGTGAAGAATTTACCAATGCTGCTCTCCATGACTGGTGAGCCTCTCTCCCTCTCTCTCTCTCTCTCTCTCTCTCTCTCCCCGTTATCTTTTTATTTTTGGCTAAATCTCTCTCACCATCATCTTGTCACAATTGTTTGCCTGATCAGAAAATATGATGTGTTGCATAAAGCACAACTACCATAACTCTATGTAGAAGTTGCATTATTTGGAGCTTTTGTTCTCGAGAGTTTTACACCAAGAAGCTATTCTCTGGGGAAATTTAGTCTAATTGGTATTCTTTTCATGCTTGATTTTTCTGTTTTCGAGAACAAAAATGATGAGAAGTTCGAAAATGCCCATGGATTTCATATAGTCTTCAATAGCCTGAAAACCAGTTTTCGTTAATCCAGAAATACGCAAGTGTTCCCTTAGGAGCAGAGCATTTTCAGAAAACTTTCCAGAACACTGTTTGTTAAACAAGTTTTCCATATCAGTTTTCTGCTCGACATAACCGAGAACTGAAACTGTCTTACAATGGCATAGAGAACTACTAAGTCGGTGGTTTCTGAATTATCAATATCGGAAGGAAAGCTCCTGGATTTGGATCACTCTTGATGGACCACTCTTCGCATTGAATTTGCAGGGTTGAATCTAATTCCACCCACGCGGATGTCCTAGCCGATCCATTTCAAATCCTGTTCCCGTTTGGCGCTTTCCATCATTCAACCAAAAGGTTCCTGTTGAAAATCCTCCTGGAACTCCTAGTTGCTGCACTGTGAAAGAACCTCTGACGTAGATCCTTGTTTTTTGATATTTATTTGTTTAGCCTAGATCTTCTCTCATTTTTTGAATATATTCCAATGGAAAGTTTCTGGGAAGCAGAAGCTGTTTACCTTGCCTTGTTAAAGTCCAAGATTTTGCTTGATTGTGTAATAAGGATTACAAATCAGGATTCTTTCACTGTGATCGTTCCTGGTGTCCCTCATGTGACGCAAAAAGGAATCCGCGGCCATCCCATCGACAGCCCGAGTCATTCATGTTGTAGTTCTCCATGTGTCAGTGCAAAAAAATCAAGGTTATCAGAAATTGATGTATGGTTTTTACTTTTTATGGCTTTTGGTTTTTGCTCAATGTCGTGTAATAATCATCACGGGTTAAACAATCGAATTAGATCCTTACGCCTATGGGGAGTGCTGGAAAAATATGCATCCGGTCCTCGATCTAGAGCTACTGGTTCAACAACTACTTTCGCCCGGGGGATCTAGAGCTACTGGTTGAACAAATAGGGAATCGTTACACTGCTTACATTCTTATTCTCAAAAGAAGATTTGCTTAATTTAGCCATAAGTGATGGGGAAGGAAAAATTCTACAGCTCCAATTACTATTGAATTCGGTTTTGCGTAGGGCTATAAATGAATTAAGCCGTTCGTGAACTGTTCAAGGCTCGACTCGGTTAAGGCTCGTTCAAGTTCGATTCGTCTACTAAATAAACCGAATTTGAACCTCAATTTTAGGCTCGTTTCATAAATGAGCCGAACATGAATGTAGCAGTATTCGGCTCGATTAGGCTCTCGAACCTGGAGTATATGTATATCATGGGGATTTTATATAGTTACATAGTGAAAATTTTAAAACTTGTACAAGTCTAAACGTTTACAATTACTAAAACCTTATTTATGTATATGTTTTTGTCATTTTATATGTATGCGAACGTATTTATGTACATACTAAAAATTTTATTCGCAACTTTAGACTTGTATGAGAGCATAAATATATGATATTATTGGGTCGTTAAGGCTCGTGAACAAGCTCGAGTTCAACCCAAACCTAGGCAAGCTCAGTTCGAGTTCGGCTTGTCATAATTTTCATTGAGTTCGGCTCGAGCTCGCTAAAAAACTTAATGAACGAATCTGAACATTCTAATATTCGACTCGATTCAGCTCGTTTACAGCCCTAGTTTTGGGCAAATACTTGAGGCTGTCCAAGCAATTGGAACCTGACTTTCTATTACTTGACTTGCTATAGGAAATAAAACTTGAATTACTACTAATACAATTAAACTTGAGTTACTAATACAATTTGAAAAGGATAAGATTTTCCATTGCCAAAGACATGACTTCCATTGAGTTTTCTACCAGATTCATTTTCCATTCCCAAATAAAATTTTCCTATTCAGCTTAATTTCTCACATTTTTATTTTTCTAGTATACAACTTATTTTTTCCGGCAAACCATTTTATTTAATAGATTCTTAGTTATTTTTTTATTCTTCTAAGTTCTAACTGAGATGGGAAATTTTACTTAAATTGAAACGTTTTTGAAATTTTACTTAAATTGAACTTTGAAAAGTTAAAAACGAAGAGAACCAGGAAATAATTGTTTGTGCCCAAAATATGTGATTCATCATACAAGGAAATAATTTAAAACTAGCATCTTGCCCGTTCGATATACCAGGACGGGAAAAAAATATCAATGTGCATTAGTGGGTCGGCAAGTATGACTCTTGAATTTATTTCTTTTTTTTGCTATAAAGTTTGGAAAATTCCTAAACTATGAAAAAAAAAACAAAGAAAAAAGATAGGTTTCAGGCAAAATAAATGAGTACTCCGTATATGTTTGTTTTGTTATTGATTGAACTTAGCTTTCTTTTCAAACAAGGGTAGATAATGAATAATTTTTATAAAAAAAAATGAGAAAATTCCACACTTTTTTTTTTTTGGATCCGAATTTCACACTTGATGTGAGTGATTTTGTAGGTAAGTATTTGTAGTTATAAAACTATTACTGTACTTTTTTATTTTAGGTAACTAAAAATTCTTTTAGAATATAGGGGCGATTATTCGCAGTCCCGTATTTTCTTCCTTAGCCCGTTAAAAATTTCCAACTATACTCGACAATTAGTTACCGAAATTGAAATACATTTTCAGCATCCAATTACCGAAATATATTTTTTTTTTCAACAACTATTCACCGAAAATGTATGTTCGGCAGTTATTTATCGAAGGTTGAACATATTTTTGACATGTAGTTACCGAAATATAGTCTTATTTTCAATAACTATTTACCGAAATGTTATGTATGATTTTCAATAACTATTTACCGAAATATAATGATTTAAGGGAGAAAATACGTGGTTACTAATTGTGGCGCCCCAAGAATATAGTAGCAAAGATATGTACTCACAATTTAGGTTTTCTTGGTCTCCTTCTTCACTTCCAAATTTTATGCAGTTTTCACTGGCCCAGTTTGAGCAGGTCCCCCGTTCCCTAGCCAAACGAGCCACCCCTTCCCTTTTAACCACCGCCGCAGACGGCGGTGCCCTGTTTGAAAGCTCTGGTCTTTCGACAGCAAGACTACTCTCTCTCTCTCTCTCAAAATAGCGACCACCATACCAGTAAAACGGAGCGCAGTCTTTCTTTATACTTTTGAGACTAGCGTTTCGCCTCGACCGGTGAGGTCCAAGTGGGTCTCCAATCAAAACCACCAAATTTCATCGGCTTACGATCGAAGGCAAGTTCCGTTGCTTGCTTTTTTACCGGCGTAAACAAGCTTATGCACGCAGAAGAGTGCCCAAAAACAAAGCGGAATATCGGTTTTAGTAGTTCCTTAAGACCTTCTCTCTCTCTCTCTCTCTCTCTCTCTCTCTCTGTTCACATACATACATAATAATACTCACACAGCGACAATCTTCCTCGTAAGATGCCATCAATGGACCCTGCCGGAAGCAAAGATTCCAACGGCGGCCCCAAAGCCGACTTTTTCGCCAGGTCTCATACACTTTCCATCCATATCTGATTTTTGTCATTCTATTTGTTCGTGTGTATGCATTATGGTACTATTACGAATACGTATTTTAATACACTCACAGGAAGCAAAGGATTGCGCAGCAGAGAAAATCCCTACCTATTGCTTCAGGTACTTCTTTTTCCTAATGTTTTGATTTGATGCTGGTGAACGCTTGTATTTGTTACTGCTCTAGTTATCGTTGTCTTTCCAATTCCACTGTTCCTTTCAATTGTTATTCTAGTTTGTTTATATATATGTATATATATCTATTCATGTGATTAAATACAACGTATCAACCCCTTTTGTGCTCAATTTTTTGTTTAGATCATCTACAGCCCTTCACTTAGAATAGAAAATTTATTTGATATGAAGTACTAGGCAAGCCAGATTCAGGCATAAAGCTTGAGTAAAAGCTTCAAATCTGGCGGAGCAGTAAATTTGAAAGCCACAAAGTAATCTTGGAAATTTTGACTAAGGAAGTGTCTCATAATGTGGGCAACAAAAATGGAAGAGTTAAACTAATTTCTATATGAGCTTGAGTAATCATAGAGAAGGATTTGGGAGGTTTTACGAGAATTAAAAAAGGGTTAAAGATATTTTTTTGGTCAAATAGAAAATAGTTCAAGATTTGAGTAAGGGCTAGAAATGCTAATTGCTCTGAATTCGAAGTTGCATATCCAGTTTTGAAAGAAGTTAGTCTGAGGTGTTTCCCTGTGGTTGAGGCATTTTTCCGGGGGAATTAGAGGAGATTCAGGCCGTGGTTTTTTATCTTTTAACGATTAATTTCCAAAATCTGCTCACAGATGTTTTATTTTCGCAAAAAGCAAAGGCTTGGAAAAAGTTTCGAGGGCATCTCTATTGACCTGCTGTGGACAGATAGTCGTTCCCTCCTATTGGATCTTTGTGGTGTTTTTGTCATTGCATAGTTTTCCCCTGGCAAAAACTAGGCCATCCAATTTCTTAACACAATGGTGTATTTTTGGTTTGTAGTCGAGACATTGGAGGGATGTCATTGCACCTGTCTCTAATAAGCAACTGCCTTAATAATACTAGGAAGCATGAGTATTGAAGTGTCATTCTACATAGGTAATTTAATAATTGACAAAAGGCTGGTTCCTGTGATGCCATATCATCTCCCAGCACTCCTTGGAACTGATAATAATCTTTAGCTTTCCTTGTTTCACTTAGATTGAGTACAACCTCTTTACTTAATGGAGGAACATATAAATGAAATTTGGGTACCGTCAAATATGTAATCACATGATATGCTGGCCATTTTTGGTTGAACAAAATCAAAGACATCCTGTGAGAAGGATCTCATTTTCCATAACATTTATTCAAGATTCTATCTTATGGTATTTTAATGTAATTCAAGTTCCCAGAATTTATATTTTAGAAACCTTCATGTAATCTATTATTCATACTTTTGCTGACATTGGCAATGCAATACAAAAGGAATAATGGAGGTAAAATTGTACTTGTTGCATGCTTGTATAATTTGTACGTGTTGCATGCTTGTAAATTTGTCCTCTTTCTTATGGTTTCTAATCATGATGATTTCCTAGTTGAAAAACGACTCATGGATGAGGTCAGGAGTCACGACATTCTTATAATTGTTGGTGAAACTGGAAGTGGAAAAACAACACGTAAGTTCTTGTTTTTTGTCCCTATGAATTTGTGGTTATTAGTTTTTATTTCCTTTCTGTTTGGGCTATTTGGTCTTATGGGCTCTGAGCATTTGAAGAAAGTTTCCAGTGGAGTATATGTATGGTGTTCCATATTGTTATGCATCATATATGTTCTTTGGTACTTGGTAGATTGAAATATGTTTTTTTTTTTTTTTGCTTATTCCTGTCCTAAATTATTGCATATTTCTTCAAATGCCCAACAACGCACTGTGAATGTGTGATTAAGTTGTTGTATGCAATAGTTAGTAGGTGTCTTCATGTGATAGTTTGTTTTTTAGTGGTAACTGGTAAATGAGCATTAATAAAAAGAGGAAACAGTTCAGGCATTATTCAGAGTAATACAAGGAAAAAGACTAGCTCATTAATAGACCTCTCAGTGTAGACTGTAGAAGTGCATTTCACTTGAGAAAGTGAAGACAGCTGAGGAATGGCTCCTTCGAGATACTGTTATCCTTTTGTTTTGGAGAAAGAATCGCGTTGATCCTAACTTGACTGCCTAGTGATCTAATGCAATTCATAGACATGTATACTCGGTAACATGTTCATAATTCTGCTTTAGTTTATGTCTCGTACTTTACATCACGTGGGACTTATATTTCCCCTTTGCCTTGATTTAGTTTCTACGCAATGACCTTTGACTCCTCCAAATGGTAAATTTGCTCACTAAAATAAAATTGGGTGATGAAAGGATCTATCCAAAACTACCATGAAGCTCTTCTCTATTCTAAATTCCCCCCATACGCTGGGCAAAAGGGAAAAAAATGTTAACTCTACTCACCTTGTATTTTGCCTCTGCACACCTTATCTTCATCTAATCTTCTTCTTTTATATGTTGGCTATTACTTTGGGTAGAGTTGCCACAATATCTATTTAATGCGGGGTTCTGCCGTGATGGGAAAATCATTGGGATCACTCAACCTAGACGTGTTGCCGCTGTTAGTGTTGCAAAACGGGTAGCTGAGGAATGTGGTGTTGAAATGGGCCAAAGAGTTGGGTATTCCATTAGATTTGATGACATGACTTCCAGTTCCACACGGATCAAATACATGACAGATGGGTTGTTATTGAGGTAAAAATCCACGACTTCATCGCATTAGTTTGTTTTAGTTCAATGATTGCATGTTTTGGAAAAGTGTTTCATACTTTTTTTGGCTTCTTGATTTGTCTCTTCACTTCGGAGGTGCTTTTAAATGGCAGCAAAAGTATGTGCCTACATTGTCCAAGCTGGTACGATTATGTTGGAGATTACGGGTCCAGTGTGAGTGCATAACTAAAGGACTTCAAGCTCAATAAGTCACTTTTGGTGAAATGGATTTCACCACTTAGGAGAGCAAGTTTAAGAATGTAAGAGGAACAGGGGATTTCAGTACAATTAGAGCAATGGTGGTGTGTGATGTGACAACATAGCCCCCGTGGTGTGTTTAGTCCCACGACGCAGTTTGCATAGGGATCTTCATGTCTTCCAATTATGGTGTCAGAGTTTCAGATTTTGTTTTAAAGCAGTTGTGAACTGATTATAGGGTTGCTTACTAACTGGAGCTTTTCATGATATCATTTTGGTAAAAAACTAATGTAAGGTTCACTATGCTTGCAGGGAAGCATTATTGGACAAATATCTATCTAAGTACTCTGTTATTATTGTTGATGAGGCTCATGAGAGAACTGTTGACACTGATGTCTTGCTGGGCATACTGAAAAGTGTACAGAAAGCGAGGTCGGGACCCGTCAATCAACTCCCTAATATCGATCACACAAAGGCAAACAATGGAGTGGTGATAGACAAAGAAAATGATTCTCAACGTGCTAGTAGTCTCAATCAATGCCGAGGCCTAAAGCTCAGTCCATTGAAGTTAATCATCATGTCTGCCAGTCTGGATGCACGTGGTTTTTCTGAGTACTTCGGTGGTGCAAAAGCTGTTCATGTTCAAGGGCGACAGTTTCCTGTTGATATATTCTACACTAAAGCTCCTGAGACAGATTACCTTGATGCCACTTTAATAACTATATTTCAGGTTGTTCATTGAGCCTCTCTAGTAACCCAGTATTATATTTCATTTTGGGTGAATTGTAAATTTATTGAAAAAAACAGTCTTAAAAAAGCCAATGCAAGCATACCTTCTGTAAACAATGTCTCCGCTAAGGAGCTAAGGCCTTTTGAGAATATAAATAATAAAGTTGCTCATCTCTCTAACAACTTAAGCTTTTAAATGAGTTGGTGGTTAACAATCTAACATGGTATCAGAGCTAGGTTTTCGGAGTCTTTTGGACAAGACTCTATGTCATTGATGGTTGGTTCCCCTTTGTTTTCGTTGATTGTTGTCG
The DNA here is from genome assembly GCA_025642025.1 of Rhododendron ferrugineum. Lineage (NCBI taxonomy): Eukaryota > Viridiplantae > Streptophyta > Magnoliopsida > Ericales > Ericaceae > Rhododendron > Rhododendron ferrugineum. The sequence goes on along the minus strand of JAOTQK010000024.1, from coordinate 15,496,939 downwards.
TATGTGTTGAATCGTTTGATTACCTCACCACGTGCGAGTGAGGGGTTGCACGTACGGGAGAGTGTTAGAGCTTGTCCCACATTGGTTAAATATAACCTTCAAACCTAGTATATGAGCTTGGGCGGCTTCTCCACTCATTACCAATTGGTTTTAGGTTGCAACCCTTCAAGAAATCTAATATGGTATGAGTGCAGGCAATTAATCATGTGTTCAAACCTCACCGCCTACCTGATGATTAAAATTTACTCGTGCTTAGCCCGCTTATGGGGGAGAGCCTGGCTAGCGAGGGGGCGTGTTGAGAATTGAAATAATAAAGTTGCTTATCTCTCTAATAGCTTAAGTTTATAGATGTGTTGGTGGTTAACAATCTAATAAGGCCAAATCTTATGCGGGATTTGGCAGAGGCTACAAATCCTGATGTTTAGGGGAGTTTGTTTTACAGAAGAGAATCAGAAACTCCTAATACGAATATCAAACAGATCTTGTCTAGGACAGTGGAATATGGTATATAGCTATCTTGATCTTGCTTGAGTCCTATCTTGAGCTGAATACACTACGGAGGTTTGGTTCCTTCTTCTTTGCTGTCTGTGTGGTGGTTTCTTTAAAGGCTCTTTTGGATATTTTGTTCCTGCTATTCCTTTTTATTTTCATCATCCCCTTTCTTTTGACATGGGAGGACTCAATTTTCCAGTTATTCAAGTATGTCTCAAGGGCCTTTTTTTTTTTTTTGATAAGTAATTTATTAACAAAAAGGCATTAAGGGAATGCCGCCCAAATACAAGAGAGGCCAAATACAAGGGCCTTCTGAAAACTATATATATATCTTGGACTTGACTTAAATCAAGTTGGCTGTGCAATTGTTTTGTTACTAGACATTGTTTGTCATCATTAAATTCAATGTTATAACTTTATTTGCTCAATTTTCATATTGGTAGATACATTTGGAAGAGGGTGCTGGTGATGTACTTGTGTTCCTTACTGGCCAAGAGGAGATTGAATCTGTTGAGAGGCTTGTCCTAGAAAAACTTCAACAGTTACCTGAAGAAAAACGGAAGTTAAAAGTTTTGCCTATATACTCATCTCTTCCATCTGAAAAGCAGATGCAGGTCTTCATGCCAGCTCCAACTGGATTTCGCAAGGTAGATTTTTCATTCATGTTTGAGTTCTTTTCGGTTGTGTATGATCTGGATGCTTTTGGTTATGTATGTTTTCGGACATGTATTATTGACATTAATATTTGGTTCCTTTTACACTGTGATTTTGGATAAAAAACTAGTAATGACTATTTTTTGTGGCTGTCCTGATTGACAATGTTTTTGGGACATGAATATTTGTTCCCAGGAGTGTCCTCTCTTGGTTGAAGCAGATTATTTAAGAATGACTTTACTTAGGCTGCAGAGGTCCACACTTTCATAAGAAATGCTGCACAATTTTGTCCAAATTGACATATTGTTATGTTCCATATGATTTGAAATTTTGTAAAGCATGCCTATTATTCTTGTCTGAAGCTATATATACGAACGTGGTCGATGAAAAAAGAATGAAATATAAAACATTATTCCGAACCGAAGCACGTGAATATCAACAGCGGCAATACCCTTAATTAGCTGATGCACATCAAGTGAACTGACGAGTTATACTGACTTTGGTGAGTGCTACAATCTACTTACCTCACTCCTGTGGTTAGCTCGTATGCTATTTGAAGCTTAATAAAGAGTTAAAAAGGTACAGGCAAGTGCATCAGAAACATGGTTTCTGTTGAATTCTGTGGAAGTTTCACAGTTGTATCTACCGGATAGATCACTGACTGTTGTTATATGATGCCCCTGGAGATGCTGTCATGTACTTCACAGTTCATTTAATCCTCTAAGATGTCGATTCATGTGTATGATTGATGTTTCTGTTGAGATATATTGCTGCAGTCCTGTTAAATGTGATGCAGTAGATATAGAGTATTTGTGTCGTTCTGGCATCATCTAGTGGTAGAAAAGTCTTGAGTCTATAAAAATAGGTGTGTGAGTCCTTCATGTGGTAGTTTTTGATGAATTAATATATTGATTATAGAGCTAGAACTCTTTATTCCGTAGTATTGGGATTATCTCTCCCTTATTGATTCTAACAATTGAATTGGATTGCATCATTATGTTCCGCTGTTTAGTATTGGACCGCTTTTGCTTTTCAATTTTCGTAGTTCTTTTGGCAGTAATTTTGAAGAGGCTACACATTCCCTTTTATTATTCACTTAAAGGTGCTGAGTGCACTTGCATTTTGGTCCATCATTTTATTGTGCTTATGCACTGTTCTAACAATATTAATATCCTCATATTTTCTGTTTAGGTAATACTAGCAACCAATATTGCTGAGACATCTGTAACTATACCTGGAATTAAGTATGTGATCGATCCTGGATTGGTGAAAGCACGCACCTACTCTGCTCATACAGGAATGGAATCGTTGGTGGTTGTTCCAACTTCAAAAGCACAGGCTCTTCAAAGGAGGTAGGGAGCACAGCACGCTGGGTTCTATATGCATGGCTAAATCCACCAGTTTTTGTTCTTATTTCATTTCTTAGTGTTAGTGATTTTGTTATTCCTCCCCTGTTTTTTCTTGCATGCTTTTTTTTATAGACCAACGACTAATGGGTTTTTCGTCTTCTGCCTGCAATGTTTTATCACAGTGGACGTGCAGGCCGTGAAGGACCTGGCAAGTGCTTCCGCCTCTATCCAGAGAGGGAATTCGAGAAACTCAGTGATTCCACAGTTCCAGAGATCAAGCGTTGCAACCTCTCAAAAGTCGTTTTGCAACTTAAGGCTCTTGGTGTTGATGATATTATTGGCTTCGACTTCATGGAAAAACCATTAAGGTAGAGAAAATAAGATAATGTGTTTGTTCATCACTTTGCTCAGCATTGCAGGTTTGGCCATTGGTTCATGTACTTTAATGACTCCTGATTGTGTTTACTTTGCTGAGCCCAATTTAATTTTTATGGGTCCTCATCGTATTTGCTTATTCACTCTATATCTTTGTATCCTTGATTGTCCACCTCTCTTTTTTCCAAGAAAGAAATGACAAATACGAGTAGAACCCTCTATTCTTTACTGTAGGAAGCTCTTCTGGGGTTATTAGTATGGGGTTTTGGTGCCTAAAAATTAGTGCAGAAAATTAGGTTTTAAGGTTATAAAGCATTCACGAGCACGTGTGTCTCTCTGAGAGAGAGAGAGAGAGAGAGAGAGAGAGAGTGGAGAGAGATCTTCATACTATCATTATAGGGGCCCACCTGTGCTTGGTACGACCAACTCCCTGAACCCGATTTGGAGCAAGGGTCTCCTCCCACCAATATTCTATCAGTGTATGGAGGCACGTCCAGTTTAGTATGGTGTGTAGGGGCGGCGGCAAACTCCTTATAGTATAGCTGAATTTTGCGTCCGTCCGTACCAAAAGAAAATGAGAGAAAAATCACTTTGGCATTAGCCTGAGAGTTACGCGTCCCACAATCTTCAATACTCGAAAAACTGCTCTGCGCTATGTACCAGAAAACTATTGGCATTTAACATTTACTGAATTTTATAAGCTATTCTTGCTGAATTTGATTATTGTATCCCTTGGAGAAATTTGTCACCATTAGTTTTATCTTTGAGCAGGGAAGCTGTTATCAAATCATTGGAGTTACTGGCCTTGCTAGGTGCTCTAACAGAAGAATCCAGATTGTCGAAACCAGTTGGACATCAAATGGCCCGGCTGCCGTTAGATCCAACTCATGCCAAGGCACTGATCTTGGCTAGTCAGTTTAATTGCTTGGAAGAAATGTTAATAACTGTCGCAATGCTCTCAGTGGAATCTATTTTCTATGTGCCTCGTGAGAAGCTAGAGGAGGTAGCAGTTGATAATTTGTTTCAAATGCATGTCGCTTGTGTTCTTGCAGCTGTTAGGTTTTACATAAAGTGTGCGCGTGTATGTGTGTGTGTGTGTGTGAGAGAGAGAGAGAGAGAGAGAGAGCTTAATTTGGAAATCAAGCCTTTCCAACTGGTTTTCCCTCTTTTGGCCAGGCTCGGACTGCAGCAAAGTGCTTCTCAAGTCTGGAGGGAGACCATCTGACATTGATTAGCGTATACCGTGCTTCTGATGAGTTATTTGAGAAGAGCAAGATAGGAAACAACAGAGAAAAAGCTGAAAAACACATGAGAAAATGGTGCAAAGAAAATTTCATCAATAGCCGCTCCGTAAGGCAAGCTCGAGACATTCACAGGCAAGCTACATCCTCTTTTTGGGTTTAAAGCCAAAATATTACTGGTTTCCTGTTTGTTTCAATTTTAAAGTTATTAATTTGACTTTTGATTTTTCGGGGATGCACTCGCCCATCGCCTAAACGTTTTCACCTTGAGAGTATCTCCAATGCAGATGCGGAAGGGTCGGTTCTTTATCTTTTGTTGCTTCAATGTACTTGCGAAATGAGTTGCCAGCTTTTGGCAATGCTATACTTTGTGCCATTTATGACATATAAAATGTGGCATGCCAACTTTCCTCTCTTTCTCACGTAATGGGGCCCACATGCTGTTTGAATTGGGGCTTTCTTGAAGAAACTAAATGAATTGCATTTCTAGCCATGGAGTAAGGTTGCTAAAATTTGGCAATTTAAGTTCTGTAGCTGTAGCATTCCAAAATTTAGCTTGACATGTTCTTTTAGGCGTTTTGCATTGGAGATGCTCTTATTTAATCCATGAGAGACTTTCTGATATATGATAGTCTCTCAGATGTGCATTCCTAAAATTAATCCCTTGTGCTTTGTTTCAGGCAAATTCAGGAAAATGTTGAACAGATGGGTCTGCATGTTGCTTCTTGTGGAGACGATATGCTTCAATTTCGTCGTTGCCTTGCTGCTGCATTTTTCCTCAATGCAGCTTTGAAGCAGCCTGATGGTACATACAGGTACCTAGTGCAATACTTTTCTTACAGCAGGTGCTTCTGGGTTCCTGCTAGAACTACTTTCGAAAGGATAGCGTATATTCTTTCCTGTTATTTCCAAATGCTGATTCCCTTGCCCACCTTTACTAGCAAACCTCGAGGTTGTTTTGGAGATGAAATCCAAGGTGGTTTAGGATTCTATATTTGGGATTTAATCAGATGCTAAATTTTTTGGGGAGAGATTTGGCAAATAGATTCTGCCTCACATTAGTGTATGGGAGTATCATCTGAGAAATAGATTTTTGATGTGGATTTCTGCAAAGTGCCCTTCCTGGTTTGTGTGGAACTGTGAGAAAACAGAAATTATTTGGTGGTGGGTGGAGGTGGCGGTAATTTCATTAAAAGTTTTCCGAAGTGTGTAAAGGAATCGGAGAAGGGGAATGATTTTTCCTCTCCACATTTTTTTGTAAATGCACTCAAAAGTTGTCTTTTAGTGCTTCAATTACCCACAATAAAATAGCTAAAAGACAAAATTATGAGTGGACTTGTAAAAAAGTAGAGTGCAAAAATCATTTACAATCGGAGAATCACTTTTGGTTTTGGATAATCCCTTCAAAAAATCTATGCCAAACATCTCAAAATGTATGTGGGAGAATCAATTATTCTCCCAAAAATAATGTCCTCAATTTTATATTTGTATCTTGCTTTTGCTATTTATTTGGAAATGGTCTTCCTCTCCCCTTTGTAAGACATCTCACATTTCACTTTAAATGGCAGGGTTTTGTCAAGTGGTCAGTCGGTGCAGATCCACCCTTCTTCTGTGTTATTCAGGACAAAACCAGACTGCTTAATTTTTGATGAACTAGTACGTACAAATCATAATTACATTCGGAATGTGTCTAGAGTTGACTACTTGTGGTTACCTGAGCTGGCTCCTCAATACTACACATTGAAGGAGTAGAAAGTCATGGCATCAATATTCAAGGTGAGAATGACTTGTTTTTGTCGTTCTGTATTTTCGAGGTTGCAATTTCGTGTCTTCTTTGCTACGATGACGCCATTCACGTTGTCTCAAGTTACCTGCATAAGTAATTACAGGCATGGGGTAGCATGTACTATTTTGGCTCTCTGAGCATAAAGATACGGACTTTGATGGATAGTCCCTAATCGTTTTATTCAGGTTTCACTGATTGTGTGAGGCGACTTGGTGTGGTTCTGTTTTCAGAATCAGTCTTTGGAACAATTATTCAGAAAACTTGTTTGGTTGATGGGGTTTAAAACTCTTAACAAGAACAGTTTTGGAAAAGAACCTACTTTTACGAAAACACGAAAAAGATGTTTTCTAATTCTCAAAAACCAACTTTGCGCTAAAATAAGTACACTATAGATGAGTGTTTGTTTGTAAATTTTTCTTGTCTCGTCTCCTTCAAACCTTTATATCTTCAGGTTTGATGCAGATATCGATTGCTTTGTTGGAGGGGATTTGTTCAACTGCATCTGATTCTTGGAAAGGGGTCTAAAAGGTTGATAAGCCTGCCAAGTATTTGCAGGTGCATGTTTGTTTTGTGGCAAGGAGTTTCCAGGAAAGGTGATCTGTTCTCAAGCCAACATTCTTAGCACTATTTATCGAAAGGCTCTATTTCAATCTGAAAACAAAGCTGGAGTGGGGTTATGACAGCCATTTTTCGGCGTTGGCAGCGTCTCTTCAACGATACTTACGTGTACAAATATATGTACTGACAATGCACTTTTGATTTGATAATGAACTCTAGTCAGGTATGGTCAATTGTGCTTGCGGGGGCGCGGTTCTTTGAGTTCTTTAGTTGCTTCAGAGTCTTAATTTGGAAGCTCTTTAGTCTTTCACAATTTTGGGGAAGTGGAGGAGGATGAAGGGCGGGGAAAGGTTAGGGCCTGTTTGGTTACATTGCTTAAATGTAATTTGTTTGTTTTTTTATCCATACGAAATTGGAGTATCAAATAAGCAATGTTTAACTTAAGGGGATTTCCGTATTTCTCGTATTTGGATTCTTTTGGGCTTTGTATTTACCTTCTAGACCATTGATTTGTGTAATGAAAGAAGAATGTGAAGTGGTAATATTGGATTTATGCTTTAACCCAACAGGTATCGGTAGCCTTTGGAGTTTGTTTCCTCTTAAAGTATCAGGTTCAAAACTTCTCATACATTATACGTCACCCGCTAGTGAATGGGTAGAATTGCTCGATTGGTCATAAGATTTGTTGAGATGCGTATAAGCTGGCCCGGACATCGAAGTTATAAAATTTAATAGCAGTTGCTCAGAATGCAAGCAACACGTGAAACGTGAATTCATTTCCGTCCGACATGCTCCATCGAGTCACCGACTACACAGCATGGAAGATTCTATTTCCACGCCCCGTTTGCTGTCTTCAGTAATTCTTCATCATTTGCCTCTTTTTTTCCTTTTTTTTTTTTTTTTTTTTTTTTTTTATCTTCTCATCAGCTTTGTTCGTGATCTATGCACGGGAATAGGGCTGTAAACGAGCCGATCTGAGCCGAGTTTTGTCGAGCTCGAGCTCGGCTCGTTTACTAAACGAATCGAGTTCGAATTGAGCATTAACGAGCCGAGGCGAGTTTGCGAGCTGCTCGGCTCATTTACAGTCCTACACGGGAATGAGTACAAAATTAAAATTTGAAGTCGAGTGAAATTGACTCAAATGGAAAAATGTGAACAATTCTTTTTCATCTAATAATGCCCAACTTTCCACTCTCCACATTGGAGGAATCTGTCTAAAAATCTCCACACCCCCTCCCATGTTCTCTCTCCAGTCTCCACTCCTCCCCATGTTATTCCTCTCCCTCAATTTTAGTAAGAATTTAGAATGGGGAGGTTTGCGGTGGCTCAATACCTTTTAGTATGTTGTATTGATAGATAAATTAAACAAAGAGTTTACGAAGAATTTAATGTCAATTTCGGAAGTAAGTTACTAAAATATTTTAACCGGTAATTAAAGATTTTAAACAAATCCATGAGACGGCAAATGACATTTTGAAAATGTTAGTACATGAAAAGAAAGAGTTATGGTTGAGATCATATGTGATGAGGACAATATAATTGCGATTATTATTTTAAAATTCTTCTAGTCCTTTACAGGTCTTTGAGATGGTGACAAGTGAACCGAAAAAGATTGAATATAGGATTTGGTAAGATCTAAAAATGAACCAATAAACCTTCTTCATTTATTTGTTTCACCCTTCTAATAATTATTCAAATAAAAATGATAGTAAGATTCTTCTTCTTCCTTTCTCCCACTCTCTCTCACAATGCAAATGCATAATAAGTACACAAAATAATAAAGCAACATCAATTCTCTCTAGCAATTGCCTAAGTGAGCTGGTACGGAAAATTACTCTCTTACCCTTCTCTAATTAAATTCTTTCTCACTTTAGGAGAAAAGAAAGACCACTGATTTTGCCACTCATTTTTTTGTTAACTTCATTCCTCTACAAGTGTATTTTTGCACCAAAATTACACTTGTAGGGGAGTGACGTTAACAAAAACCATTTCCCAAAAGAAAAGCAAACCCCATAAATTCTGCCCCTATAAATACCACTACTAGGTACGTACCTGGAGATTGTAAATTGTAAAGTTGGCGTGGCAATAGCGCATTAGTTCATAGTGGGAGTAGTCCTATCAATCATCAGCTTTCACATCCTCACTCACTCTACCCCTCTCTCTCTCTCTCTCTCTCTTGTTCACCAGATCCCGATCCAGAAGAAGCTAAGGTAACGAAACCCTAGACCTAGATCTCTTATTACATGCTCGATTTATGGAATGTGTGATTGCTCGCCTCTCACATTTGGGGTTTCATTTTCAAGCTAAGTTGTTTATTTCTCTCTAAACTAATCTCTGGTGCTACCGATGATTTTCGATGCCAATGCATTTCCCGTTTTCTTAAATTCTTGTGGCTTTTCATTGCTTAATCTGTGATAAAAACCCAACAAATTTTGTGAATGTATATACGTGTGTCTCCAACCCTTTTATCGTTTTCTCACTTAAACTCAAAATTCAAGTGAAAACACTTTCATATTCTCAACTCCACCCCTCGAATCGAACTTATATCAAAGAGAGTTTTGCTTGAGTTTTTACTCGAGTCGAGGGAGACTCAAGTCCTTGCTCATATTTTAGAAGGCTATTTTTGCCCCTCAAATTTACAACTGTGCCATTAATGAAGCTTTTACTCAAATTTATGGTTAGATCCGGGTTTTGAGCAAAAGTATAGGTGAAGGCTGGAGATGCTCGTAATTGTGCATCTACATGTTGTAGAGGTCGATGTGGAAATTCAACTTTTTTCTTGGAAGTGTTTTCCCTTAGCATCGTTTTTGTTCTCTAGGGGAAGGGATGGGTTCAATTGGGTATATCTTTAGATTGTAGATTATGTTTCTTTCGTAGGAGACTTGTTTTGATGTCCTCTATATCATCTACGGGTGCTTGAGAAATGTATCAGATCGATTCTTTTTAGGGAGTAGATATGATCGCAACTTCAAAAATGTAAGGCGAAGGGATGTTTTGTGAAAGGATACAACATGGACCTATTAATGAAATACAGGATCAACGAGCATTTTACCAAATTTGATTGTATTCAATGGAGGGAGAAACGTTGTACGTAGTTGGTTCATTGAAAGAAGGAAAAGCTATCAACCTATATTAGCAGCTCACATTTTCATGGTAGAGATTCAAGGCTAGAGAAATTGGACATTTTTAGCTTTGTTCGGGCCTGGTGAGGCTTGAACTTGACGGTTATGGTGGAGCATATCTAACACAGTTTTCATGTCTTAGAATCAAAAGTGAGATGCGGAAATGTTGTGCCTTATGTTGAGTCTTTCCTTTCTTTTTAGTTGCTTTTTTTGGAGTCGATTATGGCACTTGAATCAATTAAAGGAGCTTTGTAAGGTTTGCGAATCAAGTTTCCTATACGGCTGGACAGGCTAGGTTGACATAAGTTTTCTCTCAAACAGGAAATAGAGTTCTTAATGTGCCAGTGTGATGGTGTTTCACGTGCCACTATCCCGTGGATTGCAATCTACAATCTCTGCTATTGCAAACACTGGTGACTGGTCTGGTCCGGCAGTTTATATCCCAACTTCCTTTAGGTTTACTTGGACTGGTCTGTCAACTGGTGACCTTAGTACTGTTAGCACTGCTTTCAACTAGGGTTTGCTGGCACTACCTACGAGAAGCCATAGAGGCTGGATTTTTTTGTCATGCAACGAATTTGTCTGAGCCAAAGACCAAGCTGTCGTCTGTTGCCCCTTTGTGTGAGGCCAGCAAATATACATGCCATGGTAGGGTTGTCAAAACGCCAAGAAATGAACTGATGTCAATAAGCAAGAATGCTATTGTTCTATTTTCGCAAAAGAGTTCATTGAAGTGAATCCTAACCTAGTTCTCGTGATCATGCTTGTCTGTTGTTCCTGATTCTAATTTCTAGCTTCTCAATTGACTTCTTTAAACGTTTATTTCCCTACTTGTACTCCTTCCTTCGTTGATTCTGTGTACTATACATTACGTTTGTGTAACCTACTTTATACTGTGATCAGGGTAAAGTTTCTTGTCTAAGAAAGAGTCTGAGAAATGGGGCGTGGTGTCAGCAGTGGCGGTGGACAGAGTTCACTTGGCTACTTATTTGGGAGTGGAGAGGCTCCAAAGACAGCTTCAAACAACCCACAACCTGCTCCTAGCGAGGGGCAAGCTGTAAATAATGGGCCTCCCTCCAAGACTGCTGCACCTTCTCAACCAGTAGATGTTGCCAAGCAGATTCCTGCGGGTATAAATAGCAATGCTGCAGATGGTCAGAACAGTGGAAATTTTATTACAGTATGTCTATAGTCCCTATAATCTCAGTTATAAAAAAAGTTCGTTAAGTACTTACTTTTTTCTAACTCATCCAAAAAAAAAAAACCAACTTTTTTCTAACAGAGTAACATTTACATCAGTTCTGCATGCAGTTACTTCAGTGTGCTTGGGTTCATGACATGATATTTTGGTGGAAGTAGTTAACTTTCATAATAAAGGAGATTGAAGAGATATATATTCATCATTAGTAATAGAAGTTCAACCCTTCCATTTGAACAAAGATTATTTCTTGAAATAGTAGGCTGGCAACTCCATTGTCTTGGATGTTTATCTGTTGTTTGTTGTTTTTTATATTCCCATAATCAGTGCCAAGACATAGGATTGTGCTACATCCATTCAAAGCTGGAATGATTAGGTTGATAAATTCAGCACACATCATTGAGCTGTGGGAATAAAAGATCTTAGGCTTGCAACTCCAATCTTCTGGAAGTTTATGTACAGTTTTATCTAATTTCTTTTCTTAACAGGGTGTGATCATGATCCATGATGGATTGAGGGAAATATCTGTTTTTGATGCAATTTCAGAAACTACCTCCCCTTTATCATGTGATAATGTTATTAACATTGCTACTTGCTAGTCTAACAATGCATTTCATTCCAATTTTTTCAATCTTCACTGTTCTCCTCGTGCTGTATCAAATTACCTGTGTCCCACTATGGCTTACTTCCCGTTTTGCAGGATCGGCCCTCGACTAAGGTCCATGCTGCCCCTGGAGGTGGGTCTTCTCTAGGTTACCTATTTGGTGGTGGTGGCAACTGAAAATTGCCGTTCTACCGCAATGGAAGTATTGCCAATCGATTTTATGTGGAACTTGCATTTTGGAAGGTTTTTTTTTTTTTGGCTTTAATGAATTGGGAACTTGCTTTATCATGTATTGTAATATTGAGGTGGGATGGTGGTGGACCTGGTTGTGGTTGAGAATACCCAATTCAAGAACATGTGTTGTGAAGCTTACTGTATCAATTGTATCGATTAACTTGGGGGTTGTTGACTATTTAGTATCATCTTGCAATACTTTGCTCGCTCTATGTTCTCTATCATTGTTGTATTTTTTTTTTTCTGAATACACTTCTCTAATGCCTGTGGTGAAAGATTTGGATTGTAGCCGGTAGGGTTGTTTAGGTTTTGTACTTGTGTTTGACAGGAACAAAGCCAAATTGATGAGGATCTTCTCATTACTAGTCTATTGACACTCACTGTCCCAACTCCCTTGCCCATTTCCTTCCAAAAAACTCTTCATCTCGGCGTCAACAGAGTCGGATCTGGTGATTTCCAGCCTAGACTCTGGTGACAATATTTCAGCTCTGGCAACTTCGGAGTCGGATCATATGACTAACGCGGTAGATGTAGTGACCACTCGATGGGGAATACCAAATATGGGGCGGTTTTCGCGTTCTTCTTCTATTTTGTTGTTTTTTTCCCTCTGTTTATGGAGTGTTTCTCTCATTTATGGATCTTTTGAATCCTTAGGGATTGTCATTCGAAAACATTGTGCACTTTACTTGTGTCGTAGTTTTTCGGTTAAGAGTTTTTCATCTTCTGGATTCTCTACCACCTCACCTTTCAATTGATAATACTCCCGAACTCGATTTTGTTTTGCTTAGCAGTATTTGTTAATTGAGTATGATGCTTGCATATGATGGCTTGGGTTCTTCTATATTTTCGTAAGAAAATCTTCTTGTATGTGCCCTTCGACATTCTTGAATGAAATTCTTGACATAAAAAAAAAAAAAAACAATCCAACACTCTTTAATCTTTATCACTGAAAAGATCCCATAAATCTTCAAGGTATTCCCAGCTCTTGGTAAGCCCCACCAGCCTAGGCATAGCCCACCATCCAGCACCAGCTGCACGGCTGCCACCATCACTTTCTACCTCTCACCAAATTCACCTCCCACTCTCCCAGTAACACATTCCCACTATCTCAGCTTCTCCAAGCTGGCCCTTCACCAACCTTCCCCTAGCTGACATACCCTCCCCGACCCGATCCAAACACTCCCCATTCTCCTTCTTAGCCACCAATCAACCGCCACTATTCATCTTCATCTGCGCGTTGATCAGACTTTCAAGGTTGAACAAAATGTTCATTGTCCGGATTTGTAGGGTTGAACAGATAACCGTTGTCCTGAATTCAGGAACCAAATGGTTCGGCAGCACCACTTTGAAGGGCAACGTTTTTGTGATTGTTTTTTATTTTTAATTTTTTGAAGGGGGGCGAATTGAGTTCGAACATTATTCACTTGTTTGGTTAATGATCCCAACCAACCATCTTCGATTTGGATATGGATTTCCGAACTGCATGATTGGCCCTCCAGCAACTGTTTTTCTTTTGGTGTGGTTAGAGTTGCTTGTACTATCTTTCTCTCAATCTCCATCTCTCTCCTTGTCTTTGCATATCTATCAAGATCCAACATCAACTACAAAAACAGATACCAATGCGGTTATCAATGATTTAAAATCTTCACTGGAAAAGATACAATCCAGGTGAAAGGAGAAGGCCATTCCTCCAAATCCAATCCTTACCCTGGTGGTTCTAAGTTCAAATCCAAATTCCGTTTGTGCATTTACATTTACCTTACATCAGAATGGCCAAACAAGTGCACTTTTTCCGGTCCGGTGAACTTTCTCATTGCCAAAACATCCAAAGAGGGAAGGAACCGGGATTTTGCATTCAAAGGAGCCATAACATGAACTACATTCTCAACAACACTCAGGATATTATTCAGTCTAAACATCGATTCATTTATGTATCACTCTGACATTCGACATACTTCTAAAACTTGAAAAATAATCTATCATTGAGTTTGTGCTAAGGCCCAAAATAATACCCATCGCAACATAAAGAAGCAAAGAGTCTATTCTAAAGTTTGTTCACGCGTAAGTGACCAAAAAGCTATTGCAACTCACAAGCATTTGTTAACTTCTTAATACACGGCGACTTTTTTGCTTCAGGAAGGGCCGTGCCTCATATACCAATCTTTAGGTTCGTCCTCGATGTAGAAGGTGCTTCTGGTCAAGTAAATCTGCCCAAATTTCAGCTGAGAGGAGCAGGAGCAGGAATTATACCCCATCTCCTCCGAACATCTTGCAAATCCTCATGAAAGTGCTGCTCATAGTAAATAGATATGAGGTCAGTGCATCGCATGCCGGCCCGGATGGCCCACGGAAAGTAATGCTGGTAGAACAATGCCCTTTGTTTTCCACTGAATCTTGCGGTGCCACCAACCACGGACAATAAGCACATGGGAAGCAACATTTGCTCAAACTCTATCACCTTCAGTGCTGATTCTCCAATCAAGTTGGTGGGAAGGTCAAATAGGGTGTGCCAGAAATCGTGCACCTCCCGTGCACGCATGGCAACGTAGGCCAGCTCTTCTGTTTCCATGAACCGGACTGGTGGCCTATCATCTGGGGAGAAGTTCCTGGATCCCATGAACCTTGCGTAGGCCGCACCAAATGTGTTAGCCGGTAGGTCCCACGCATGCCCCACATTTGAAGAGATGACACGAGGTCGTTCCAATAGCACTGCCTGAGGAGAGAGGGAGAGAGAGAGAGAGAGAGATGCATCACTAGTTAGCTAAATAAGAAAATTGATCTAGCATATGAATAAGACGCCCGTAGTTCACAATGCAGGTAATAAAACACATTCTTCCGCTCTAGCATCGATAGCTGCCAAAAAATAACAGACTCAGAAAGTATTGAGTAGTGAAAGTTTCTTCCGTTCGGAAAAAAAAAGTATTGGGTAATGTCAATAAAATAATACCTACGGCAAGAAATTTTTTAAACATTCCAAGGGTGAAGCATCTAGCCAAACACACAGTAAATCCTTTTTTTTAAGGGAAAAATAATTGGTGTCGATTTTGATCATTTTGCTGGTACAGAGACCATAGAAACATGACAACCCTTACTCGGCAGCCTTAACTTTCTTTTAATTACCCCCCAAAACATATATGGTTACTTGATGAAACACGACTGAAACTGCAGCTTAAAAATCCTGTAGCCTCAAATATTTACTTCAATGTTGTTTAAGAACTATTTATAGAATATGTCCAAGTCAAATAGCAATGATACTAAGCGCTTACATTTAAACTTCTCCAAGCCCAAAGAATCAATTATATGGATACGACAACAGGACATGATTTCTAATCCTAGCAGCTTTTACAAGCAGATAACTATATGGTACCCTATGTCGTAAAGACAATGCTATCTAAACAGTTAAATTATGCAGCCTGTTTTGGACACACGTAGTAGGCATCAAATCAAGCCAACAGAATTGACTGCATTAAGGAAAACAATCTCTTATGATAAACATTTCCAAACTATTAACCACAACCTTTTGCTCTGTCAATATGCCACATAAATTTTTCTATAATGATGTAACAGAATGAAACACAAAAATTTACCAACAACACATGGAAAACACTCGTAGACACTAACGTGGTCGTAGTACTTCATTCACCGGAATGTTAAGTCATTCCCTTGGAATGCTCATCTCAATATTCATAAGAAATAAGAGAACATATATAACGAAGGGCATCATCACTCATCTATTTTTTTACTGGGATGCCAGGAAATGACCATTCCAGTGAACCTAACACTACCAGTGACTATTAGAAACCCCAGAATATAACAAATTAATAAAGAAGCCTTACTCTGCCTTCAGGACTTCTCTTCATCCTTTCAAGAACCCTTTCAAAAGCAGGCTTCCCAGTTGTCTCTCCCAAAGCAGCTATTAAATCTGCTCTTCGTGGGTCTAGCAATGCACCCGCGGCTGAACCAACTGCAACTGCAGCCCGCTGCCACCCATTAAGCCGCAGACGTGCTCCCTCTATCATTGCATCTATGTGCAGGTTAAGAAGTCAGGTAAATTCTAATAAACCAATACCATTAAAACAATCAAACCTTCTTAAACAATGCCAATACCATTGTTATTTGTCAACAAATCGATGGAATTGGAATTCTCTATGGATTGGAGTAAATGAAAACAATAGACTTAGAGAGTGCATGACGCAAGTAATCCTCCTATCAATAGTACACCAATTACCAAGGGAAGTCCTATGGTTAAGCATTTCATCGTACAAGTTTGGTGCAAATGAATGTACCACTACAAGATCATTGAAAAATAATAGTAGTACGCTTCATTTAAGGAAATGAAGAGGAGCAAATTAGAGCACCAATTAGAAAACAGTAACTAAAAGTTATATTAAATAATTCCCACTGTCTTTAAAACTAATTTAGTCCAAACTCGCCCATATTAAATTTGGAAGCATACACCCTAAAACCAATTTAACCCTAGGTGGAGAAACCCCAAAATGTCTGGTACTCGTGCATCTGCATATGCGTTGAGGTGATTCACTCCTGGTGCGGGGATCGGACATCCCAATACTTACTACTAGACCCCAAACAAATTTTGTTTAAGCTTCTAAATTACCCATGAACAACGGCAATTACAGAGCGAGATATATATATATATATATATAGAGAGAGAGAGAGAGAGAGAGAGAGAGAG
>JAOTQK010000024.1:15454752-15480210 GCA_025642025.1 Rhododendron ferrugineum | reverse complement strand
TATATATAGAGAGAGAGAGAGAGAGAGAGAGAGAGAGAGAGAGAGAGAGAGAGAGAGAGAGAGAGAGAGAGAGAGAGTACCTGTTCGATTTATAGTTTGTTTGGAAATAACAGCCCCTTTGGCTACCTAGGTGAGAAAAGAAAGGAGTGTAGTTTCTCACCATCTTGTTTGGTTGGACAAAAAAAAGGAGAGAAAAGAAAAGAGGATGTCATGTATATTTTTACCAAAATAACCTTTTCTTTTCCATACCCAAAACGTTGATAGCTAGGGTTTGATGACCCAAATCCACGCACAAAACCAGATTTTCGAAGAAAGACAAAGAAGATTTGCAACTCTGTTCAGACGAAGAAGATTTGCAACTGGGTCGTCTGAAGAAGATTTGCAACTGGGTCGTCTGAAGAAGATTTGCAACTCGGTTCAGACGAAGCAGACGAAGGTGGTCAAAATTGGCAACTCGGTCCTTTCTCACGGAATCTGGCCACAATTGGTGAGAAACGAAATGGGCAAGTAAGGGGTTTCTCATTCTCCCTATTTCTCACCCTCTCTTTCCATTTTCATCATCCAAACGTGCGAAAGAATCACTTCTACCTCCATTTCTTTTCCTTTCTCTCGAAATCTCTCAATCCAAACGAGCTGTAAGGGAAAGAAGAGAAGAGGGAAGACTTCTTTGTTGTTTGATTTCCAATTCTGTAAGAGGGGGAAATCTTGACCTTCTTTTTTGTTCCCCACAGAACCTCCTCCAAATATTCCCCAATATATAGGATAAGAAGTTGGGTAAATTCTTATGAACCAATACCATTAAAACAATCAAACCTTTTTAAACAATGTCAATACCGTTGTTATTTGTCAACAAATCGACAGAATTGGAATTCTCAATGGATTGGAGTGAATAAAAACAACAGAGAGTGCATGAATCAAAGTAAGCAATTCTCATATCAATACACCAATTTTTTACTTTTTTGGGTAATGCAGATTGTTCTGGGCCACCTAGCGTGCATCTCAGACTAATCCCTACAGCCTCTCCCACAGCCATTTCATACGCTTATGCATGGGGTGAGGTGTCCCCAAGAGTTGCTAGCGAGGGGAATCGAACCTAAGACGTTAGGAAGGAGTAAACCCCTAAGACCCAGGCCAACACCACAAGGTGAACCCCTTGGGTACACAAATTACCAACAGAAGTGCATTTCATCGAACAATTTCGGTGCAAATGAATGAACCACTACAAGATCATCGGAAAACAAGTCGTTTCAATGAAAGGAAATGAAGGGGAGCAAATAGATCAAGGAGCACCAATTAGCAAATACGCAGCCGAAAATTACACCCCGACAAAAAATAAGCACGCTATTGAGCATTGAGGAGAAAAAACCCATTTCACCCAAGTACCAAACTAATAAAATCCAAAGACGGAAAGCAGGAAGAATTGTTCCGAGTACATACCAATTGGGGTAAGCCCAGTTTCCTCCACTGCCTTGAGAGGTCGTCTATTCTGTTCCCCTTCGTTTTCTTTGATCGGAGGTTGTCTATGCTGTTGGTCAGGAGAGAGAGAGAGAAACCTTCTCGTTGGAGTGCAATTTTGTTCACCCTCTTTTAAGGGTGAACATTATCCTTTCTCTTATTAGTTGAAACGGTATGGATCCTACCACAAAGTGATGTCATGCTTATCATGCAATATACTTTTTGGGTAAGCATGACATCACTTTGTGGTGGGGTTCACACAATTTCAACCAATAAAAAGGAGAATAATATTCACCTTCTTAAGTAGAGGGTGAACAAAACTCAACTCTTCTCATTGGGAAGAGAAGTTTAAAAGAAAACAAGTCTTTGACGGACTCGGATCCCCGAATTTATCGGGTATTAATTATCAAAAATACGTTTTTAGGCATCATTTTCCCATTTAAGACCCAATTTGGAGGGAGTGGCAAAATCACTTCTCTTTTTTTATTAACGTCACTCCCCTTTGTGTTTTGATTAGATGATTTATTTGGTGAGAGAAGGAGAGTAACATTAACAAAAAAAAAATGAAAGTAGCAAAATCAATTCCCAATTTAAAATCCAAATTAAGAGTCACTCCAAAAATGGGTCTGATGGGTTTAGGTTAATTATGTGACTCAACTAATCAATGAGTTGGGTTTTTTATTGAATTTGGATTGAAATTGCCACTCTGTTATTGATGATATACTCCTATTTAATTTGGATAAGATATTTATAAAGTAGTAGATAAAATTTGGGCCTCCAAATTACTTTTAGATTTTTCACTTTACCCAAACAAAGAAATTAACACCATAAGTTTCTCAAAATTCTAGAAAAAATCACCATAAGTTTTTCAAAATTTTAGAAAAGACTCGCGTGCTGATACATAAAATTTTAACTCAATCAACTCTTGTTTGTTAACGATAACATAATTAACTCAAACATTGAGATTGTTTGATTTCTTTTTGATACATAGTATTTCACATTATATACAGAGATTCAAACGCGACTTTATTTTAAAACAAAGATCACGGAATTAAAATAGCTTTACTATTCTAGCACCTACAGTTACACTTATTAATTTAGATATCTTCCAATTCATATGTGGAACGCAGGCCTGTGTTATATATTATATTTTTTTAGTTCAATTTAAAACTAAATGATTTTTTTATGCATAAATTTATTTATTTTTTCTTCAACCAAAACATCTAATTAAATTAAAATCTATAAATGATAGGAGTATACAAAACTTTCAAAATTTTCAAAATAAATAAAAAACTACGTAACATGTTACGATATTTTCTCATTTAAAAAACACACAAAACTAATTTTCTGATAAAAAAAAAAGACAGAAACAATTTACTACTTTCGTCTAAAATTCTGTACTCCGTACCATAGAGCGCCACTATGTTATAACAGCTGTCACTCTCTTATAATGGCGTCCTCCTCCCCGACCTCTCGCCGGACTCGCAAAGCACAGCCCACCGCCGACCTCTACTCCATCGTCGTCATCCACGACGACGTCGTATCCCCAACAACAATGGAAGATCCAATCGACGACTACTACGACTATGACGACGAAGACTCCTCCCTCCCTCCCCTCCTCAAACGCCTCCCCAAAGACTTCGGCACCATCCTCGACTCCGGCGAAGACTCCTCCACCGCCGGCAACATCTCCGGCACCATGATCGTCAAGACCGACCGCAGCGGCCGATCCTCCTCCTCCTACTCCTCCCCCGCCTGGAAGCCGCGCAGCGCGCCGCTCTTCGATCGCAACTTGGCCGCGAGTCCGAGGAAGAGGATCGAGGCGGAAGAGGACGAGGACCAGAAGGAGGAGGAGGAGGGGGAGGGGGATTTCTCGACGTTTGTGGTGAGATCTGGAGAGAGAGAGACGGTCACCGGGACGGTGGTGAGGAGAGAGAGTGGCGGTGGATCGGCGATGAGTATGGCGGTGGCAAGCATGCAGGCGGTGGGGGAGCTAGGGTTTGGGAAGAAGCAGCAGCAGGGGAAAGGAACGAGCAGTGGTTCTTCTAGTTCGTTTCCCGATGAGAGTATTAGTAGGTATGGGCAGCAGAAGGGGAGTAAAGTGTCGTCGAGTTCGATCCCGGAGTATTGCGTTACCAGGGAAGATCCTAGTACCAAGTACGAATTGCTTAACGAACTCGGTAAATATTATGAATTGTTATATGATTGACTCTGTTATTCTTTGCTTTCGTATACGCTATCAGCCCCAGTCCAGTTTGGGTTTTTAGTGCTATGGTTGCTGAATTAGCGTATGCTTTCAGGTTAGGTTTGTGTAGCTGTGGATTTTATAACTGAAGGGATTTGATGTTTGAATTCGATGGGATTTTGCCTGAAATTTAAGCTTGATAGTTTACTTATTAGGGATTTCGGAGCTGTATCAGTAAGTTTAAGTAACTTCAACCATTTAGTACGAGTAATCCGGAAAAGATTGTAGTCGTACACTACAACATAAACCATGCAGCCCCCAATCATTGGGGTTATGGGTGGGGGATGATTGAAGACAGTCCAAACCTTTAGCAATATATGCACAAAGTGGCTGCTCTCAGAATACAACTGAAACAGTGTGCCCCCGCCCCCCTAGAGTAAATACATCTCTTGTACTTCCAAACCCACCTTCTACTGTTGTTTTACAAGCCACCTAGACTGAACATCAAATCCCTTCGGTTGAAATCTCCATCTTTCCAAACATAGCCTTGTGCAATTTAGCTCTTGTATATGAACTTGACTGGAGTTTGAGTATGAATGGTGAGAGAGTTTGGTGTTGGGTAATGGCAGGGAAAGGCTCTTATGGGGCTGTTTATAAAGCTAGAGACATAAAGACTTCAGAATTGGTCGCTATTAAAGTTATATCGTTGAGTGAAGGGGTAAGTTTGTTCTGTCATGTTCAAGTAATTGAGTTTGATAACTGAACTAATTGGGTAGACTGATCGAGATGCAATGTTGGATGCATTCAGGAGGAGGGGTACGAGGAAATTCGTGGAGAAATCGAGATGTTGCAGCAATGTAGTCATCCAAATGTTGTCCGCTACCTTGGAAGCTACCAGGGAGAAGAGTACCTTTGGGTGGGAACTGAATTATTAGTTTAATGTTTGTCTTTTGGTTTGTTTAAGAAGTCTCACTCTTTTGTTTTTAAGATATCCTTTTTTCTGGCGTGGAGATTTTGCTTGATCATTTTATTGGACTCGAATGTATAACAATTTCCAATGTGATGCCAGATAGTAATGGAGTACTGTGGGGGTGGAAGTGTTGCTGACTTGATGAACAACACCGATGAGCCTTTAGAGGAGATCCAAATAGCATATATCTGTAGAGAAGCATTGAAGGTAACCTAAGGGATATGGTTTGAAATCTTTTTCTTCTGGATGTCATGGTACAGCTGACAAAAATGCTGCTAATATATTTTGAACAGAAGCTAAAAGCGTTCGTCTAATCTCATATGGAAGACAAGTTTGTTTAATTTGTTTTAACTACCGCTTTTATCTAGTATAGAAGACTGTAAACCTAGTGGTAGTGAGGACCTCCTTCTCTTCTGCATGTTCTCTTAGTCATCTAAGGCCTTGATTTGCAAACGTTTAAAAGATCTTCGGCTATCCTTCGCTTTTGTTTTGTGCTTGTTGTCCTAAATATTTGTTCCATTTGATGCAGGGTTTATCTTATTTGCACTCGATTTTTAAGGTACATAGAGATATTAAAGGTGGTAATATCTTGTTGACTGAACAAGGGGAGGTCAAATTGGGTTAGTGTTTTTCATTTTTTTCCTATTTGTTTACTGGTGTAGAAATTGATCTAATTAGATCTCTGAGGATTTTCTTCTCTAGGCTTGTTTTCAGCAAGTGATTAGCATTTATTTTGCTCTTAGTGGGATGCTGATTTAAACTTTTGGTGTAATCACCATGACCTTTCGAGCAGGTGATTTTGGCGTTGCTGCGCAACTGACAAGAACAATGTCCAAGCGTAACACGGTGAGCTTAGCAGTTTAAAAGAGGGTTCAAAAGCTCTAAATTTTTTCATAATATTCAACTCCCTTATTTTTTAGGCATAACAGACTTACATATAGAATAGAGACTTCCTAATTTAAATAAGGAATTTTCTGAACTTTTAACTTCTAAAATCAGTCTAAACCTAAATATGGTAGATACACGAATAAGTTTGTGAGCATGTTCAACAAATGTTTTCTTTATGGAAAAGTTGGGCATGATGCCGTCTACCTTCATAATAGGAAGCAAC
Organism: Rhododendron ferrugineum; assembly: GCA_025642025.1. Taxonomy (NCBI): domain Eukaryota; kingdom Viridiplantae; phylum Streptophyta; class Magnoliopsida; order Ericales; family Ericaceae; genus Rhododendron; species Rhododendron ferrugineum. The sequence continues at coordinate 15,474,489 of JAOTQK010000024.1, read as the reverse complement.
CAGCACAGTAGTGTGTCACATAATTGCTTGCTGTTGTTTGGCACAACATAATTGCATCTTTGTCCCTCCATTTTTTGTTGGTAGCTACTAAATCATGTGTCATCTTTTGTCCTCCTCTGCTTTTTTCTTTGACTTCTGGTGACATGTTTTGTGAAGTTCTTGTAGCTTATGTTTGACTTTATTTCAGTTCATTGGCACTCCCCATTGGATGGCTCCAGAAGTTATTCAGGAAAGCCGTTACGATGGAAAGGTAGGCCAGCATGGAATGATTTTTTATATTGTTTTCCCTGTTACTCTTTCTTCATTGTAGGGCTGCGACTTGGGCAAGCTGAATCCAAAAATTGAACTCCTCCCAGTACTTTGGGGTTTGACATACAATTTAATTAGTTCTGATACCTAAGTACATAGGTGCTATGGCGGTGGTCGATTTCAATTTGGAAGTGAGTTCTGCCGAGCTGGATTAGGTGGTTCTGAGAGGAGACAATTCAGCATTAGATTTGTAGGAGTTTGGTGATAAATATAGTTTCACGTGGAAAAATATACCATGGTTTTATCCAGTTGCTACTAAAAGCCATAGATGGTTGAAGATTATTGAGGCCAGCTAGGACACAAAACTCATTAGTTAGTGATATCAAGGCTTTTGTTTTTTTGATAAGCAAAAATCTTTCAAGGGGTGAGAAAATCGGGGTAAGTACCTTTTATAGAGTATGGATCGAGAAACTTAAGGGCTTTAGTAACAGGCCTCTGTGATTCTTCTAAAGAGTCAACAAACTAAGTAAGGCAAAAATTGACTGACCCTCATATCCACTGAAAAATTCTAATTATTGACTTTACATTGACAACGAATCAGAAGCTGAACAATCTCAAAGAAGTGAATGTACTTTTGTAACTTTTGCTATATGAATATACCCCATTACATTCAACAGTGTGACTCAATGCTGTATGATAGTAATCATGAAGTGTTAATGGTAGAAGGAATACTAAGCATCTAAGTGTAATGAACTCCGATTGAATCATGATTAATTTCTTTATGAGATGAGTTTCCTAAGCTTTCATGTTTCTGAAATACTACTATTGCCATGGTGGAAGTCTTTGCTTGTACTAACTTCTTTGCACTAAGCCGCTGACCTTATTTTCTTAGGTGGATGTGTGGGCTCTTGGAGTGTCGGCTATAGAAATGGCAGAGGTATGTGTATCAGTCTACATTGTTCAGGGAAACTAGGAGGCTTGGCTCTTGCAGTCTCCACCTATCTACTTGTTTTGTTCTTTTTGGCTTGTGCCAGACCAGTTTGACCATTTAAAATCCTGAGGTTAATAGGGGTTACATGAACTCAAAAAATCACTTGGTGCAGTCAGTTGATGAACTGATGTATCAGACAAAAGCTAGTTCTGTTCGAATATAATTTGTGTCAACTCCTGTCATAAAGTTGAATGAAAGAGAGTAGAAGGCGAAAGGAAGAAAGTCTTAAGTTGTTTTTTGCATGTGCAAGATATTGAAATCTGGTGAATATATGATTCCTCACATTGTAAAAGAGCTCTCTCTCTCTCTCTCTCTTTCCCAGGGACTTCCTCCAAGGTCAACAGTGCATCCTATGAGAGTAAGTGCTACACTGCTTGTGGAACTTCTGATATACGGCCTAATCTTTTCTGATTGAAATTCATAGTGGTATAACTATAAAAATTCACTCCGTCTTACACTCAGTAGCATCCATAGATTAAAGATTTGTAGTATTGTTATTGGTATGCTTTTATCTTATTCAAATGAAACAATCTGTACTTGGAATTTTGTGGTCTAATTAGGATGGGGAATTCAGTCTTCATTCATGCAATCTTATTCACGGGAAACAATTGCATACCAATGGATCAAGGCCTAACATTTCAAAGTGGAAACACCTGAAAGTATATCCTTCCAAAGCATGACATAAGTAGTTGCACAGATGTTACTTGGTTATGAACTTCATCTTATAACTACGAAGGGGAGCCTGTGAGGGATAAAGGATGTTGATCTAAACAAACTAAGTAATTTACAACTAGGTCCAGCCTTGGAATTCCTGTCCGGTTGTATATTGAACAATCAGGCCATGAACTTACTGTTCTCTTCTCCGAAGGTCATAGCTGTGAAACCTTTTGCACCTTTATACTGCTTCGTTACAGCATTATTGCAGTCCCTAGCTCTGAATGCTATGTTTGGGTGATCACTTGTACAATCCCCCTCTTTTATAGGGCATGTACTTACAAATGCTAATGATTTATATTCAGATACCCAGCCCTGAATAGGGATTAGGGAGCAATTTGTTAACAAATGTAGTACATAGGTAGGGCTAGAAGTTGTAAATTTACTGGGGGAAACCTGATTAATGTTTGCTGTATCTCATAAGTTGTGTTGTAGGAAAGCCCAAACTTGTTGTCATACCTGTTTGTAAAATCTCTCATCGTAGGGACCAAAATTAATTTTCTTTTCAATAAACCTATGTTCCGAAGCACTTGCTTAGCGCCTGGCTCCCCCAGCCCAAGTCGTGCCTCCTGTAGGTGATTGCTTAACTGAATTGCCCTCTGCTGTTATGTGAGTTTTAACCGTGTTTTCATAACTTCGTTAGTCATTTCTGGAATAATCATCTTCTAATGTGATTTAGATTAGTACTCTTAGCTTCTATTCATAGTTTCTGAGTTCTCAGCCTATTTAATTCATCTTATCGTGTTCAAAAATCCTTTGGTCACTGGATGTGTGTTATATGACCACTTGGTATTAGCTCCTTCAATCATTTTCTGTTTAGGCTTCTGTTCTGCAAACTTTGAGGTGTACTTGACCTTGTACTTAATTGTTAATTACTGTTCGTGGTATTCACTATCTCCAAACTACTCAATGTTTATTTTGGCATACCTTTTAGTTTTTCTAGCGAGAAAAAGGATGTGCGAATAACCAAACCTATTTCCTAGTTCTGAAATTCGGGAAGAGTGACCATTGATGTATAAATTGGAATATGCCATCTCTATTTACAGCACATAACTCTGTAGATACTCCGCCCCATTACTTTTGTATTGTTTAAAAATCTATTGATTTGTGTTTTTTTGTTGGTAGGAGTAGATTTATGTAAAAGAAAGACCTCACGGATTTAATGTTTGTGACAGGTATTGTTCATGATATCCATTGAACCAGCTCCAATGCTTGAGGATAAAGAGAAATGGTTTGTCTTTGATCTTCATCACTTACCTATTAATATGTACTTTCAAAAAGTTCACCTTTATCAATTGACTTTTCATATTTGAGAATGCTGGCGTTTATTTTGCATGAAGACTTAAATTTCAACTAATCAATCCTTCAATGGCTACTACTGTGAGGCAAATTCATGAACATTTGTAGGTTTTTTTGATCGGCAACATTTGCCTGGTTGGGTTCTAGATCTTATCTTCTTTCTTTGTTACATAACTTCAATCCCTATTCTGTCATAGCATAATCTTCCCCTTGTAGTGCTTTAACATGAGCCGAATACTATAGTATATTCTAATTTCACCCCTCCGGAAAACCCTACCTTGAAAACCTAACCAAAACTCGCCTCATTTCAGCTGTGATTCGACCCTTTCTCTGAACATATCTTCTGCATTTGTTCGACCCTTTTCTATCTACAAATCTTCTTGCATTTACTTCGTTTCAGATCGTCCGCCCCCTTTCTCTCTACATATCTTCTTGCATTTACTTCGTTTCAGATCGTCCGCCACGTGGAAGCAAATGCAGAAGAGATGTTGAGAGAAAAGGGTTGAACGCAGCTGAAATGAGGCGAGTTTTGGTTAGGTTTTCAAGGTAGGGTTTTCCGGAGGGATGAAATTAGAATAGAGGTGAATAGCTTCCTCCAATCCCTTCTGGAAAGGCCCAAACAAAATGGTAACTAAGTAAATTTGTTTGACAAATTGCTGCTCCACAATTCTATGCAATTTTTTGTTTCTTTTTTAAAGTTACTCCAGATTACAACATGAAGGACCCAATGCAAACTCATATCCTCAAGGCAACAAAATCAAGTAGATAACTAAATGAATGCAGCTCACTGTTGTTTATGAAATGGAGTCACTATGCATGGAAGAATTGTCCAGGGCAAAGAGTACGTGCTTAGCAGTCCGCTATTGCCTCATTGTGGTTGGTATACCTGTGATCATTGAATCCACCCTCCAGAAGCAGAACTTTCCTAGTGTCAATGTGCCAAAAGTCTCTGATAGTGTACATGGAATTGTTTACCGGATTCCCACTTTGCTGTCTATCATACATATACAGCTTATGCTTGTTGCATTGTATGCTATGGTGTCTTGGCTGATTTTATAGGTAATCAAAAGAATTGCATCAGGAAAAGGTGCCAAGAGGGCACCACCCAAATCAAGAAGAGGGAAAAGGAAAAGAAATAAGAAGAAAAGAGGAGACCAGAAGCACACAAAGAGGAAAATGAGATACATCAATACAAATTTAGAGCCTAACAACTGCAAAAAACTTAAGGAACACTTCACATCTATTGTTGGCCTCCACAATTTTCTCATCATGAATAATTGAGCATTACAAACCTCTTTAACTCTCTCCCTTTGGTGGCTGTGACGCCCCACCATTGCTCTTAATGTTCTTAGCCTCTTGCCTTCACCCTTATACTGAGTGGTGTCTTGGCTAATGATCTGGTCTACTTCTGCAGGTCCCTTGTGTTCCATGACTTTATTGCGAAGTGCCTCACAAAAGAACCCCGCCCACGTCCTACGGCATCTGAACTGCTCAAGGTATATGGAAGACTAGTTTTGATAGATACTAAGATTCTACAATTCTGTAATTTGGCACTTTACATTGAGGAATGATTACTGTTAAACATCAGACTCAAAGCCAATTGGCAATGAGTGGAGAGGCCGCCTAGGCTCATATACTAGTTTTGGAGGTTGTAATTAACCAACGTGGGACAAGTTCTAACACTCCCCTGCACGTGCAACCCCTGACCCACACGTGGAGTGGTAAACAACGAATCCATAACTTAGGGACCACAACAAACAACAAAACAAGGTGCACTTATGGTGCAAACAATCAAGAGAGTCTTGTCCATGAGCCTCCGAAAGCCTATCTCTGATACAATGTTAAAGCATCCAACTCAAAGCCAATTGGCAATGAGTGGAGGGGCCGCCCATGCTCATATACTAGTTTCGGAGGTTATAATTAACCAACGTGGGACAAGCTCTAACAATTAAATTGTTATTTCCCACTTGATCGTCTCTAGAGCTCTCCCATTGTTGTACGAAGTAATAAATTGAACTGTTTTTTATTAGACTGCTTGCATAACAACTATGAGTGATTTTTTTCCGTAAGGGCAGCCTTTCCAAATGTATGCCTTCGTCTGATAGTTCCCTCCTTTAGCTGGTCTTCTATTCTATTCTGTAAGCTGTTGGATATTGAAGAAATTAAAATCCTTGGCGGTTGTATGTATTTCGGTCATCAATGATTTGTCTTCACTTACTGAAATTTAAAAGCAATATTTGTGTTTTGGTCCTATTTGAAGTTTGAACCTTGCATCTATTAGAACAAGAAGGAGACTTTAAGACTGGAGTCGGAATTAGTACTTGTCAAGAACATTTTTATGTGGAACATTTACCTGTGCCCATGTAGCATGTTCAAGTTTATTGATCTTTTCTTTCTTTTCGTTTTTTTGTGGTCTATGAATATTTTATCTTGCTCATGGTATCCGTTGGTAGTTGGTACCAATTCTTCAATGGCCTCTCTCTTGTAAAGTTCATTTTTTTACTTTCTTGTCCCCCACCACACCCCCGCTTTGGTTTTCGTATTTTTTGAGAGTTCTCCAGTTACATGCAATATGCATCTTTGAATTTCATGGGTAATTAAGTTCACATATAAAAAGAGAAGAAAGTTGTCCTGAAGTTCACAAGAACCAGGTACGAAATAGGGCATGAATATTATGGTCTTCAGAGAGCATAACTACCATGCCGGTGTTGAATGCCTGGTTGGTGGCCTTGAGATCCAATCAAACAAAGACTTAAAACATGCAAGTAGAAGTTACTTGTTGAAAGAGGAGGGGCACTTGTTGAGTTGCTCGTTGTTAATTCTGGATGGATTTTGTAATGTCAATTATTCATTTTGTTGCATAGGCATGGTTAGACGAGTCCCTCGAGTAGCCACCAAAAACAGGCAAATGCATGAGTTCCTCGAGTAGCCACCAAAACAGGCAACTGCATGAAGCACTATCTCATGCGTCTGTTGTCTATGGTTTTCTTACCTCGGATGCACTTAACCATGACTTGAATCTAACTTGAACTTGTTGTCTCTGGTGTTAAAATTAGCACAAATTCATAGAGAGGTGCAAATCTGGACCTTCGGTAATGTTGCTGAAGATTGAGAAGGCAAGGCAAAGTAGAGCCTCTATGGCTTTAGAAGCACAAAATATTCCTTCAGGGACGTTTATACCAGGAAATACTGTATGTCAATTTTAAAAATTCATCCTCTCTCTTTGTGTGTGTGTGTGTGTAGTATTCTCTCATCTTTCTGTGCTTGTTTCTAATATAAACAGGCACTGGGAGGTCCTAAAGTGAATGAAGACTACGGGGACACTGTTCCGTCAAGGCCTCATGATGGACTTCAAGGTACACTAAAGCAGAGCGTTTCTGGTGCTGTGGATCTTGCTGGGGAAGGTACTCATGTCTTGATCATTGTTCTCTTGCATCATCTGACTTATATTCTCAAATTAAACCATGATGTGACCTTGACACGTGCCATCGGAAAAGTGACTTAAAAAAGATGTAGAAAAGCGAAAACATCGAGAAGATGGTACTTGACTCAGTTTGATAGAGTAAAAATATCATCGACTTGTAGTTGAACCATGTAGGTGGCTTAACATGGTACCAAATGTTCACTAAAGTGTGGTACCAAATGTTCACTAAAGTGTGGTATCGGCATTAATTTTGTGTTTAGCTGCTTTTGTTCCTTGTTATCAGAGTATTACACAATTCTTGATTTGTTGATTACTTGTATTTATCAGGAGACTTTGGGACTGTAATAGTTCATGCTGGAGATGAGAAAGATAAAAAACATACTCAAACATCGGCGTCCAATGCAATAGAAGCCTCACCGGGTCCCTGGCATGCCGAAGCTCGTACCGTCAGCGGTGCAGGAGATAAATCACTTGACCCGTGGTACTTTCTTTACTATGTGCTCCTAAAATTCGGATGGCCTTTGAGATCCTTGAATCTTCTTCATCCTTTCACTTGTTAAGGCATGTGCGCGCACCCATGCTTGGTTGTAGATTTTGTGCTCTATTTCAAGTGGCTTTTTTAGCTTTGACAGGAGGAAAGGACCTCTTTTTAACTGTTTGATCACTTTATTAGTAGGATCCAAGCAATTCCACTCAGGAGCTCTGAGTGTGCAAGGAGAAAAATGAGTGGACCATCTTCTCATTCACCTCACAGTTATCTGTTAATCAGCCACTTTCTTCTTAACACACTATTCTAGAAACAAAATTTCACTCCAATTCAACACTTACGTACTGGTAGCCCCATGGGGCACACAACATATATATCACATTGTAAGCTTCATGAGGTGTATCTTTACTAAAGTTAGTTGTGAATCTCAGTTCCTGAAATTCTTTCTAGTTGCCTAGGTGGTGAGGTGAGTGAGAAAAATAGTAGATATTTGAACACATTTTTCCGGTTAGTTAGTAACTTCTGAGAATGGTAACCATTCCCATCATCCTGCATTGGTGGGAACGACTCTGTATAATGCCCTTCAACATTCCATACTTTAGTTTCCAGTATGGAAAGATACTTCTCTCTCAACTTTTGTTCGGGCGTTAACTTCAGATGGATGTACTGTCAGGGGTCGGAATGCAGAAGGGGTTGATGCGTCTCAGATTAGATCTCAATCTGTTGCACAGACCATCCAAGCATCCTCTCCCTCAATTTTTACAACTCCTGACCAGAAAAATAGCATATCTCAAGCTTTGATTGGAAGTGGTGGTGGCATTAGCAGTGACACATTTAAAAGTGAGACTGCCAGTCGGAAAGCGTTGGATAAGGTACACTCTATTCTCTAACTCGTAAGTCCCTTTACATCTCCCATGTTGTGTCGGTTGACAGCAGTTTAAACTTTTAGCTTCTGCTCCGGTGGTGGTAATTTGGTATTAGGTCATATCTGGCCCAATTTTCTTCTTATTATTATTTTTTACCAATGTTTAAACTAAAACCAAAATGAAATTAGAGGAAAATACAATTTGAAGCTGTTGAACTGCGCCGAAGTTTCGAATATTTTGATTACCGAGTTGGGTAATAGTATGGAGGTTATGCATCCCTTGAAGTGCTTGAAAATGCAATCCTTCATTAAATCAGCTTATCAACTTTTATGAATCATTCATTGAAACAAAAAAATTCCCATACTTAAGGCATTACTCGTTACTAAGTGTTTATTTTCAATGTAGCTTTGGTCTATATATGCGGCTGGTAATACAGTTCCTATCCCATTCTTAAGAGCAACGGATATATCACCAATTGCACTGTTATCGGACAATGTACTTGGAGGTTTGCAGCAAGGCAGTGGTGGAAGTGGAAACATAGCTGAGGAAGCAGTGCAGGAGCTTTTTTGTGGCGATGGACAGTGGAAAAAAGGCAGGAGGGGACAGAATGAGGTTCTCTCTCTCTCTCTCTCTCCCTCTCAGCTATTTAATTGAGCTTACTCTTGTTACTTGTGCAACAGGTGCCACTTCCTCCAAGTGTTTACCAAAGGCTTACATCAAGTTCTACACTAATGAATCTCACCCAGGCTTTAGCTTACCACAAAATGTATGGCTTCTTTTGCGCAATCTCTTTGTGTTTTCTCTTTATTCTATACAAGGCCAATAGTCATAAGTAAAGCTTGTGCCTTCGATTCTCTTATGAGTAAGCTCGTACTAGGAATTGCTGATCAATAAAAAAAAAGGCTTGTACTAGGAACAAGCAGAAAATCATGAAGCTGTTCATGGTTTTGTTTTTGGAGTTTCAGAAATTGAGAATGCAGTAAATTGCAACACTTTTATGTTTTACTTGACTTTTTAAAGCTCTGGATAACTATTCAAACTACTTTCTTGAAAATTGTCTGGTTTCTCCCAGTTATTTGAGAACAATGGGAGGCAGCCCACCTTGCACCCCAAGCCGCAAGTTCCTCACCTCTCCCACTGCAAAGATGGAACTTTTCGGATTGGACCAAGATAGAATGTCTTCCTCACGGGAGCTCGGTATGTCAATGAGCAGGGTCCCCTTCAAATCAATAGTTGGGGCACCGAACTCGTAAATCATACGATTATTAAGAAAATTCGATTTCATTCATTCCACGTGCAAGAACTTAGACTCTCATTGATTGAGGTACCCCTGCCAGTTGCTAGTCGGACAGCTCCTTCAGTTCCTCATAATTCGTAGATCTCAGATGAGTCGATGTCGGTCGATGGTGTGAAAACACTTCCTGATGTCGAATTCCAAAAACCAGCGAGAGGTTCCCCACCTCACTGAACACATTTTCTATGCTGTTCTTTCGCCCCTCCCTTCATGTTCTTGAAAATTGCCTGGTTTCTCCCAGTTATAAAATGTATTCCAGCGAACAGGCCTTCGTTTTTTGTGTGTGAGCCCTAAATTCAGAATTTTGCAACGCTACTCTTATGGTTTAAGTCATTTTTCCTTGTTTTTATGCATGTGGATTGTTGCAGGTGTTACGAAGAGATGCCACTCCAGGAACTGCAAGCAGCACAAGAACAACAAACCATTCAGAACCTCTGTGATACTCTTCGAACTATTCTACGACTGTAATCAGTCATGTTGAGGGGAGTCTTCGTTACGACATTTCCCCCTTGTTACGCTTGTTGTGTATGTGTTATTGTGTATGTTGTACCTATTTAAATTTTGTCGGAGTACCTGAAAAACAATACTTGGGGTAATCAATTAGAATTTCCTGCAGCTCTCGTTTTGTAAACCCGTGTTGTAGGATCATTTGTGTTTTTGCTTGTAAATTCATCACTTTTATCTGTTGTAGAGGCGAGGCGAGGCTCCGACTTGTAGTAGTGTTTTTGAATATAGACTTTAATACGATGGGGCGTTATCCCTATCTTCAAATCTTTTTTTGGTTATTTGAAAGGGGGGTGAATCGCCGGGCACGGAAAACGAGCAATGCTATAGGAACCCATTCATATGTTCGTTTTTACATTTTCATTTACAATGCCAGGAACTCATCCGTATGTTGGTTTCTACATATTCATTTACAAATGATGCTGAGACTCAGGTATGTTCTACTATCTAGATTAGCCTAGAAAGCCACAGCTCATGGGTTCAAGGATTGGTATAGACTATAGATACAGGTATGTTCTCTCTGTATTCTGGAGAGAGAATATTACTATTAAAACTGAATGAATAACCGAATATTTCCTGAAAAATAGGATTCCATTCTTCACTATCCATTTTTTTTATCTTTAGTATTCAAAATTTTGAACTTTCCTTTATTTCTTTTTCACTTCTTTTTGTCAAATTTGAAATTATTTAATTTCTTGTTCACGAAGCCGAGAAAAATTAAAGGAAAACAAGTCTAAAGAGTTAATTAAGGACAATCTATTTTGCTGCTAAGGCCACGTTTCCACTATTTTTTTTTTTATAACACTTTAGTATTTTGGTTTTAGTTAAGTTGTCCATACTAAACTAAATTTTTTTGTCAAAAATAAAATTGTTTTCACTAAACTAAAACATCCAACACATTTTCTACAACTTTTGGTTTAGTGGAAAGAACTTGACTACAAATAGCTACAAGAAGTAGTGCACAACTTCTAACTTAGTAGAAACGCCCCCTAAATCATTTCTAAACACCCCAGGAAAAAAGGCAGAACTAATAGGGCCGTAAACGAACCGAGCAGATTGCGAGCACGGCTCTTTTAGTAAATGAGTCGAGCTCGAATTTTTGGCTCGTTCAATGAAAACTCAACTCGTTAAGAGAGGCTCGGTTCAATTAAAAAGACTTATTTTATAAATGATTAAACTCGGCTCGTTTACAGACATGGGCAGAAGGTTCTCAGCTGTTCCAAAAAGAAAAAAAAGAGGGGTTCTCCGAAAATTCGACACAAGACGAGCAAGTAGCCATGCAAATGCAACTCAGTCAACCCTAGCAAATACAGAAAAGGAAAGAGCTTCAGAAAGATGATGGGCAACGCAAGTAGAATGCACACTTTGCTGCTCTACAGAACATACAGAGGCCCTTGTCGGACGTCCCTCTTCTCTACACCACCGCCTTCGGCCGCCGTCGCTTCTTCAGTCTCAACCCATCAACAGCCATTAACCCTCCCAAACCCTAACTCTCCTTTTCCTTCTTCTGGTTCTAATTACAGCCACAACCCTTTCCGTTTGAGACTGGTTCCTTCGAAACCCACTTCATCCTTTTGTCCTTCGACTCTTCGGTTGATCAGTACAACTACGTCTGAAGATACTGGTGAAATTCAAGAAACCACAGTTGAGGGTAAGCTCAGTTCTTTCCTATTGTTGCCCTTTGTTTTCAGATTTCGCGTACGTGTTTTCATTGATTGAAATTTCAGAATTTTGTCTAGTTTCCAGAGCTGTTTATTCTGTTGAGAAATTTTATTTCAGGCTTTGTTTGAACACTCAGTCCTATAATATGAACACTCATCAGTTCAGGGTTTGCCCAAAAGTTGACTTGGTTTTGAAATCGATGTTATTGGCAAGTTGCCAGCGTAGCTCTTCTTAATGTTTGGGGAGCCTATGTGGACTTCTTTGCTGATTTGAATTTTGAGTATTTGTAATAGACTAATAGACTAATAGTCCAGTATGTTAGTTTGGTGTATACTTATAGTTAATGATAAAAGAGGTGTTATATGCTCTGTTATTGCCTCCTATTTTGGAGGGGGTGATCAGGGTTAAGCCCTGCGGGCGTACCCACAGGTTAGAAAAGCGCGTGGCTGTGGATAAAAATGGCTTTTAGAAGATAAAAGGAGATTGCGAACACATACGTCCGTTTTTTCCTGAAGTAGCTAATATTGTGAAGTTGGAGTACGGGGAAAGCTGTGTTTAGGGGAATTTGTTTGTTTGACTTGAAAAATGGTGCTAAAGTTGCCAGTTTAGAACATTTTGAGCAATTCTTCTGTTCGAGTTATCAGTAATTATTAGTCTAAGATGAAGATGTGGTCTATGAACCAAGATCAAGATGCTGCCTTTGCCTGTGGTTCTGTTTACAAGTGTAGTAGAAAGGGTTGGCATTTTTACTTGATCTAACTTTTCTTTCCACCCTAATACTCGTTATCAAAACCATCTTCCCGGATTTGTGACGACTATTCTCATGAAATCATTTGTTGACTCCCATGCTCGTTTGAAGGAGACCGAACTGGTGACAAATGTCGCCAATCACTTTTATTTGGACTTATAATAGATGTTTATCGAAATGGGGAAGAAATAAATTTGATCTTTTAATCAAATCATTAGCTGCATCGGTAATGTCATCATCCAAAATTAACCCGAGTTATCCATCTTGAGTATTTCAAACACATTTAACATGGAAATGTTTGAAGTTGGAACTGTTCTCTTTGCTGATTGTAGTGCTTTAAGTTATGATTTTGTTATCAACTCACATTGACTCATGCACCCCTAGAAGATCAATCAACCAGTGCCGTGAAGATCAATCAACCAATGACGTGAGCATTGGGCAAAAGAACAAATTAAACCTCTGTAAGGAGAGGCAAAGCGATGGGTGATTCATGTTGGAGAAAAGAGGACCAAGAGATTACCTGCTAAAGAAAATTATGGGAAAAACAAGGTGACAAGACACTGTTCAAGATTTGTTAGTAAGAACACCAAGATGCAACCAGCCCCACCATTAGTAGGAAGCCAGCAAGTGCCTGTAGTGGCTGATGAATTTCTGGAAAGGTGGGAGCTCGATAGCATTGTACAGCGACTTTGTAGGAGAGACCTCACAGTCTCAAGAGAGGACTTCTTAGGGTTTGAACTTACATTAAGGATACCCACTTGACCAGCGGCTTTCAACAATTCATCCGAGCAGTTGTTGCTTTCCCAATAATAAACACATCAACTAAGAAGTGGTTAAAAGTCTCACTAATAAGATTGTAAACCATAGATTACATTGTCCGTGTGATCGAAAATTGTCAAATTATTATTTTTTTATTGTTTGTCTTTTTTTTTTTTTGTTGTTGTCCTTTTCATTGTAGGAAAGTTTGGAATTGTTGTCATCACTTGGTGTATTGTTAGTTGGTCACCCAACCTGTTCTGCAGCAGCAGTAGCAGATACAATTTTGTAAGTTGTTCTTCATGTTCTAGTGAACTGCAGAGTAGGACCTCAAGTGTGTTTAATTTCCTCTTCCATATGGAGATGGAAATTAGGAAATGGATCTTTGTAAGTTTGTCCGGTTGAGAGTATGGATGTCAACTTTGTCAATTTATTGGTTAGTTATTATACAGAGATTTGTATTAGATAGATATAAATATATAATCTTCACCTGAGTTATGCTGTGTGAGTTTCAGATGAGATGGATGAAGAGGTAGAACCCATTGATTCATGGGAAGAAGAAGATGATGCTGAGCCTGAGGTATGCAGTTTTCCAACAATCACTTCGGCTGCTCAATTTGAGCCTTAGTATCTTCATTTCCTTTCTAGTGATATCAGTTATTCCAAAAAGTTTAGATTGGCGATGGAGGGGATGGTGGTGGAGTTGTTTTACAAAATTGCCATTGGGGTGAACGTGCTCTATCACTAGCCCATGAGGTCCTCCTGCAGCTTGGGGATGGCATGGAACTCTTTTCTTTTAAGACAACTCCTCGGGGATACATCTACGTGAGACTAGACAAACTCGCACATGAGTAAGGGTTTTCTATGCATTTTGTTTTTGTTTCATTTATGTTTGGCGATTAGGGAGCTTAATTTTCTGTGCTGCCATAGAACCTTCAAGATTTGTTGCATTGCAGGCTTGTACTGAATACTGATCATATGGAATTGGGGTCCAACAACAATAAAGAAAGCTCCAGTTGTCCTCTAGTTTCATCCTTCCTTGATTTTGGTTGTGTAGTTTCCTTGCCAGTGCTGTGTTTCCCCAATCAACTTTGTCCCTTAAAGAAAAATGAAACCATCGGTCAAGATTATTGACTTCCTTTGAGTACTTTTTGTTTTCCTCTCTTCCTCCTATGTCTCTCCCGCGCTTCATGTGAATCATGTTGGTTTATAAAGTGATAATAACACTTCTCTCCAGAAGTACCTATAATCCTATCATTAGCATGGGCCCTCACATTCTTGTACGGTCTGCAGCATGGGATTATGGGGACCATCATCTGAGAAGTCTTATTTCTGTTGGTAATTTGGTTTTTATATATATTGCCATAAAAAATGTATCCTACTCGTTATATTCATTAATTTCCGTCAAGCATATGAAGTAACTTTTGGACATCAAACATTATGTGCTGGTGAACTGGTCAGATGTTTGGTTCAACCGTGTCATGTTATATAGTCGACTGACTAAACGAGATTGAATCTGATTGCTGTTTTTTTTCTGAAAAGTCTTATTTATTAGTGGTCATCAACTACATCCCTGGCACCAATTATGATTTCTGCCTCTGGAAATGCCTCATAAATGACATCATTGAGGCTAGTCATGGAAAATCCAACAGGAAATTTGTGTGTTTTAAGCTATAACCTTACTTCTTTATCTTTTACTGCACCACCTCTTACTGCAGCAATTTTGATTTTCCATCTTTGACTTTGGAGTTATGAATGATTCGTCAATATTTTCACTCTAAACTCAATAACTTTATTAGATATGGGTGTCCGAGTATGGACGAGATTGAGAGTTACAGCCGCCAATACAAAAAAAGATTGGACGAAGTTGGAGCGTCTGGAGAAATACCCGACGATTTGGCTCTTGAGGTAACCTATTTTAAGTTTCTCATTACTGCTTCAATATTACCAAGACATGTGTGCATTCATATTGTACAATATGTGAAAAGAGCTCTATTTAAAAGATGACAATCCCCCCCACCCCGTCTTTTATGAATTTTGAAGGTATCGTCTCCTGGTGCAGAGCGGCTACTGAAAGTACCAGATGACTTGTATAGGTTCAAAGACATGCCTATGAGAGTAGATTATATAGAAGACCTAGAGGCTAGATCCCCAGAAAAGTTTGGGGTATTTTACCTGGAATCGATTGAAACTGAAACAGGGAGATGTGTATGGAGGCTGGCGGACGTGAAGGAAAACAGAGACCCATCGGCGAAAGGGAGACCATTAAGCCGTAAGCTGAAGGATTGGAGATTAGATCTTCCCTATGCTATGTTTAAAAGGGTAACTTTGTACCTTGATTACTGATTTTTTGAAGATTAAATTTTCGTCGTAATACATTAATTGGATAGTAGCTGAAAGGTTTGAATGGAATGAATATTTGATCAGCTTTAGGTTGGGCCTTGATAGGACCCCTCTCTATGCTGCTTGGACTTGCTATGAATGACAAAATCAAAGTGCCAATTTGGCCCATCATGAGTTGGTGGTGGTGTTTTAATTACTTACCTGTTGCTATTTCATTGTGACCATTGTACCAAGAAATGGCAGCTGAAGCCAGTTCCATATTGATTGTAAAGTGAAGAGGGCTGTAAAGAAGTCGAGTTGAGCTGGGAAGTGATTAGCTTATTTCGAGTGTGAGTGTTGAGTTCATCGTGAAAATCTCCTATCCTACATGTTTGGTATTGATTGGCTAGCACATGGAACATACCAATCAGCTTGAAATAAGAGTCACTCTGGGTTATGTTTTCACCATGAATAACATTTCACCATCTTTTTAAATGGTCGCGTTGTGCTTGTAGGTTTATTCAACAGGATTCGAAACAAGCTCAAAGAAAACAAGTTCAGAAATGTATCGAAGTACGATTTGTTAACCTCAACTTTGTGTAATTCGGCTCGATTTATCCTTACGTTGTCAATTGTGTTTTTTCACTATCAATATGTACAAAGAATCAGATTGGACAAAAGATCTGTTTCAACAAAAAGAGAAAATGTCCATATTTGGGAGAGGTCCCTCAAGCTGTGGAACAGGTTAACCAGAGATAATCTCCTGGCCCACTTTACACATTTCTTTCATTGCTAATTGACAAAGAAAATAATTAGGTGCCTCTAACCCATTATTTGAAATGGGTGCTTCACAGTGCTTGGTGCATTATAGAGTCCCTTTCCTGAGCATGGGGTCTATACCCATTAGCTCTTGTGACAACAAAACTCTGTTGGCATCCAGAAGGAAAGTAACATTTGGGAATTTGGAGGTATTGAAATAGCATCCCGCGGATCAAAAAAAATAGCATCCCATGCAGCAAAAACCACTGGAAAATACCAAGTTTTTGTGGCCCACTAATCTTATCAACAAATGCATTAATGGATATACAAAATATCGTCCTTTATGCCTGCCCAACTGCTCATGTCATCATTGAAGAAGGGTTGTTTTTGAATTGATATTCGCGCTCTTTTTTCGACGCAGACGCCACTTTCAACGTGATGTTACTAGTAACTTTATGAACAAAATAGAGCGTTTGCATCAAAAAAGAGAGCGCGAATATCAATTTCCTTTCTTTTTTTTTTTAATTCGATCCTTTCCGTTAACTGTCTCGAATAGGTGAATAGTCTCGCAAGTATGGGCTCCACAAAACCAATCTTTCATGGAGATACTATTATTACACTTCAAAGAATCTAACTTTCCACAGTTACCCTCTATGGAGGAGAAATTTTTCGGTACTGGGTGGATACCAAGTGGTCAAGCCCACGTGGTGCCCGAGCAGTCCGTCCGGGCCGTCCAAAAGTGTGTTAGACAGTCCAGATTGAAACCATCTCTCCTCTCATCCCACCACTCTCTCTTTCTTTCTTTTTCTCTCCAAATCCGAGCCTTCCAAAATCAAAATGGACGGTCCGGATGCGTCGAGCGAACACCACGTGGTACCCACCCGGCATTGAAAAATTACTCCTCAAGGTTCAAGGAGTATATTGTTAAGGACTCCAGAATCCTCTTGTACCGCAGTACTGGTGCAGAACTTTGAATCATGGTGTTTACCGTACGCGTTGCGCTGAACATTTGGCGAGATAAGCGGAAGACCTCGTGGTCACAGCAGAATTAATGCATGCCTCCATCCATAAGACATTTCGTGCGTGAAGACAGCCCAGCTGCTGGCCGTTTAGATGTTAGTTTGCCTTTCTTTTTGGCTAGTTTCCATAAACTGTGTTTGTATTTTATGATTCTGTCTGTGTGTTGAACTTCATTTGAATTTTCGATGTAACCCAGTATATGTATAAACCACATACTATTTCGTCCTTAAACTGTTCTAATTTCACCTATCTAGTCCAAAGAATGGAATTTGGACTCATTAAACGACTCATTGAAGGACTAACTAGTTCCTTAAGGAACTAATTGGATCCAATGGGTGGGATTTGGATGGTTTAAGGACGAAATGAGTGGTTTTGGTAGTTGAAGGACGAAGTAGAAAATGAGTGATAGTTTGAGGGATGAAAACATAAAAAAAAAACTCTAACGGACAAAGTAGAAGAGGAAGTGCAGCGATTTTCGCACTTTTCAAATTGTTAACCGCACCTTCAAAGGGAGTGCGAAAATCAATATGAAGTTGATAAAGAAAGTGCAGTTAATAATTTTGGGAGTGCGAAAATCAGCCCGAGAAAAAAGATGGAGAAGAATAAACTTACTTTTCCCAGTTTAAAAATCATTTAAGCCTAATGATTGAGCCCCCAAAAGAGGGAAGATTCCCTCCACCACTAGATGGGTTTTTTTTAACAGCAAAAAAGCTTAACACTGGTTTGTTATTGTTGTCGTCTCCAACAGTGCTGGAAAGCTCAATGTTGGGTGGACAACTTTTAATACTATCACGTTTAAAAGAACGTTTTCTCAGATTTTGGATTACCCACAGAATATGCACAAGGTGTTAATTAGGCTATAGATGTGGTTGTAATTGCTTAAAACAATAAAAAATGTACTGCCCAAAAACGAGAATTAGTGTCGTGTAAGGCACGTCAAATCTCAAGTTCAAGAAATTCCGTTTGACCAAAAAAAAAAAAAAATCTCAAGTTCAAGAAAGTATCTCTCAGGGGTTATCAACTCCTTCGGAATTCGTAAAGACGAAGAATTTGTTCTGGCTTCAAAGTGGGCCCCGCTAGTTGACGATGGATTTATGGTCCTTCAGGATTAGCTGAGGTGCGCGTAAGCTCACCCAGACGCCTGATTGTATAAGAAAAGATTGACAAGAAAGTAGAGAACGAATGGAATAAACTTCTCATTTGATCAATGGTTTGGTTGACAATTAAAGGAGGTAGCCAAAGCTTGCACACTAAAAGAGTTTTACAAAACTTGGTAAGTGTTGGGAATTGTCAATGAGTCCCTTCACTTTTCTACCGCTGCCTACCCTCAGTTTGTTGGCTAGCAGTGCCAATTATGACTTTTTCTTGTGAAAAAGATATGCATTAATTCGATTTTAATTAAATGGTGGACTAATTAATAATGACTCATTTCTTATTTGCCCTTGAGAGACTATAAAAATTGGCTTAATTTTTATCTCCATCGATATCGATCATCATGAAAAGAGCTTTTCGTTCAAGCCGTATAGGGCCAAGTGGGAAACCAGGCTTCCGAGAGGCGGGAGAACCTAACGAAAGGTCACAAGGGTTCAATTGTCCGTCAATTCAAGTGCAAATGGTACATGCGTATGAGTTTGCTCACACGACAATAATCACTTCTTTTGTAAGCACATTATTACAAGTCAAAATATAGTTCGAACTATCGGACGGTCATTTAATTTTTCCTTTTTTTTTTCATATCGAAATTTCCCACAAAACAAACGAATTTTCGCAAATCTAGGAGTAAAGAAAGAGAAAAGAAAAAAAGAAAAAAAAGTAGAATTATCCATTGAAGTCAACTCACATGATAATGTAACTGGGCCACTATTTTAATACAACAGGTTTTATTTGATTTTTTGTTCTCTACCTAAGTAATCTGGCTTTAATTTAAGTCCACTCATTGTTTTATTTACGGAAAACATTAAAAATAGTAGTAATAGCTTATGCTAGACGTCGTCGCTTGATTGTGATGCTTATTAGTTACTTGATAATATGGCAACTAAATTTAGTAGACTTGTCTCTCCTATTTCATTACAAAGTACAAAAATTAGGTCGCGCGCAGGACCAAAAACTTTGGCATGAAAATTAATTAAGTCGATCTAATTATAACTCAGGGTCCGTCTAGTCGGCCCAGTTTACGCACATCTCGATCTTTCTTGGGAGTCTATTCCGCTATTCCCTGACGGGATGCAATTAAAGTCGGGACAAAGTGGAATAAAATGTACAACGAGACAAGAATTAGCTTCCAAGGAAATTGGGTGGGGTTGGGGACCAATTAGTTCCTACTCGATCCATTCGTGTTCCAAGCACTAATAGGGGGGTTGATTTATTAATTGTTCATTCTTGTCCCTTTTTTTTTTTGGGAAAAAAAGAAGATTAATCATTAAGTATCTAAAGACTCGCGCGGAAAGAGTTCTTTCCTCCAATCAAAAAGATGAATGACTTATGAAGGCAAAAACATATAGGCCGGTCTTTTTGAGTATCAAACATGTGGAGCTATTATGCAAGGGGGCGGGCTATTCGCAGCCTCGTATTTTCTCCCTTAGCCCGTTAAAAATTTTCAACTATACTCGACAGTTAGTTACCGAAATTGAAATACATTTTCA
>JAOTQK010000024.1:15442788-15454652 GCA_025642025.1 Rhododendron ferrugineum | reverse complement strand
TCTTGTTTTCAACAGCTATTTACCGAAATGTTATGTATGATTTTCAACAACTATTTACCGAAATGTAGTGGGCTAAAGAGGGCTGCGAATAGTCGCTCCCTTATGCAATTATAATTAGTTGATTTCATTCGTGTAATTAATAAGTGAAAGAAATTGCAAAGTTGGTCCCTTTCCTCTAGTTAACTTCATTGAGTGATAATTAAAAGAAAGACGAGAAAAGAAAGTGCCATACTTGGATACTTTTCCTCTTGAACTTGTTGAATGCAGAAGTGATGTTTTAACCAAGAATAAAAATTATTTGTTGGGAAAAATTCAATCGTCAATTTCCAGATTACAATTTCATTACAAAATAACAAAAATTGAACGTTACAGATTACAATCGATTTGGAAAGCGATACAAATGTTGATACAGAAAAGTGAACCGAAACCTGTGTTACACACAGTGTACTTAAAACAGATTCGCCGCCTACCAATGAGTGTTGAGGTTGAATCGGCGTCTGTCTCCCAGGAGTTACCACTACCCACAGAACACCACTGTGAACAGCCTAGCTAGGCGAACTGTCCTTAAAACAGATTCGCTGCCTACCAATGAGTGTTGAGGTTGAACCGGCGTCTGTCTCCCAGGAGTTACCACTACCCACAGAACACCACTGTGAACAGCCTAGCTAGGCGAATTGACTCAACGTCTGCCTCTCTCTCACACAAAGAATAATATCGGAATATCGTGGAAAACGTATTGAACAAAGAAATCTGACACAGGTCCAATATATACACAAAGGAGGACCTTTGAGTTGCACAGGGGAATTAAATACACGTAACCATCGGAATGAATTATGTGCCATAAATCTCACAGCATGGGGGTATTAACCATCCGTAACCGTTGGACTTTAGGGATGCGACGTCCAGATTCGATGAATCAAAGCAGGTTTGTTCGTTTGCCTCGGGAGACCCTCCGAATTTCCAAATTCATTCACAAATTTTCCAACATTATTGACACTCCCACTTTTACAGCCAAATTACTTACAATTGATTTGCCATATTAGCATATGGGATCGAGCCATCATTTTGATGATCAAAAATGTTTACTTTATAAAAAAAAAATCAAAAATAGTAACAATGCCAAAATTCATATTGATCGGATGTCGTAAATGCATGATCAGAACACATTTGTAACTAACTTACACAGAAGATAAATGTGTTCCGATCATGCATTCATGGACATAAGCTAAATATGAATTTTGGCATGATTATTATTTTCAACACGCTCTGTAAAGTGAATGATTTAAATCATCGAAATGATAAAGGTCGCGTGCTAATATGGCAAATCAGTTGTAAGTTTAGTTGTAAAAGTGGGAATTTTTAATTTTTTTCTATAATTTTTGTTTCAATTTTTTCCTTGAAAATGTAGGATCAAGAGGGGATGATAGTAGCTAGATATGAGCCAAAAGGCCTGTTTCATGGTCCATGTTTCCTCCAAAACGAGTAAACACTGCAAGATTTCATCAATATTTTTGGTTTTTTGATGATTTAGATTCTTGAACTGGGGTAGGAAAGTCTTTGATTTGTAATGATGTGGTTTCTTTGATTAGTTGGAGGGCCTTTATCTCTTTGCACTTTGAACCTCCCTTTCTCTCGACAGTACTGTTTGAGAGCTTCTATTTCCACACACACTTTATTAATTATCTCAGTACACATACCTTTTAACATTCTAAATAGCGGGTACGGGGCTTGCATGTGTGACATTACACGACACTATTTTAGCTAGGCCCCAAGCCGATTCTCCAACCCCGCCCTCGAACCGTCTTTTTTAACCAACCTACTTTCTCTTGTGTTTTCTATATCCGTTTTATTTTGATTAAAAACAAGATGACTGTTTTCTTCACAATGGGAGGAGGGAAAAGGAAGCGTCGGGAGCTGACAATGGGGTTGGAGAGGGAATTAATGAGATTGTCAGTGGAGATGGCATGGTGGGACTTAGGAGTGGTGGCGCAAGTTATGGAACTTGGGTGGTAACATATGTAGTTGGAATGGTGGTACAAACTAGCAATGAAGCTAAGGTAATGCAAAGGATTGAAGTGGGATGAGGTGAGTGGGTGTTCTTATTGAACTTTTTGATTGATGTCAAAAATAATAAAATGAATAAGGGTTACAATATATCATGGCATGTCAACTGAAATGAAAATAGTAGGGGTGAGCAAAAAATCCGTCAAACTGCGAATCCAGTCCAAACAGAAAGGTTTGGTTCGGGTTTTTAGTAGTATGGTTTGGTCATGGTTTAAAAAAATTAGAAACCGCGTTATATGGTTTGGTTTGGTTTGTGGATTCACGTTCACGGTTATGATTCCAAACCAGTCCGAACCGTATAATACATATATATATATATACATATAATTTAATTATGATTCACCAAATAAATATGAGAGCTTTAGTCAACTACTTTTCCGATTTATTGATCCTATTAAATTCAATGCGATATTTAGTTTTTCTTCTCTACCAAGATAATTTAGATTAAACTTCTATATATCACAAACCATTCCTAATTTCCTAGGATTATTAATTTATCATACATAAAAAGCATATGGGATCACCAGATCAGTCAACTTACACTGCCCAATTTCTAAATTTCTCTAAATTCTATTCCTATACTTCCTTCACTACCAAGACTTGAGGCGATTGTGGTATTCCACTCTTAATTAGTTGATTGATGTTAGTGTGTTTTAATAATTTGAATGAAATTGATTTTAATATAAGTTTTCTTTTTATTTATTTTCGTAACTTTAAATAATTTTTTTTTTTTTGAAAATGATAGCTTAATTCAAAACAACCCGTGGTTTAAAACCGAAACCAAACCGTATTTTAATTGTTTAGATTGGTTTGGTTATATGTCTTTTATGGGTTGGTTTGGTTCTCTAAATTCATAATCCGTAAGTATTGGTTTGGTTCTTGGTTTACTATAAAACCAAACCAATCTGGACCATGCTCATCCTAGAAAAAAGGGTGTGAAAATAGAAGTTCTCTATTGTTCTGTGTCATAGTGGTATATGACACATAAAGACCAAAGTGACCTTCAATGAATGATCATCATCTATCTTTCTTTTTGTTGATGGCACATCATTTCATACATCCAAGGTGGTGGATATTGGGGAGAGACTAAAGAAAATGATGGTTGACAATGATATGTTAATTTCACTACAAAAACAGTATAGGAAAGTTGACATAAAAGTTGGTTTTAAATGAATTGGAGGGTCCATGAAGGAGAGAGCAATGCATGTGCAAAAGCCTTCTGGACCATGTATTGATGTGAGACTCATCAAAAAATAAATTTCTCTACGAAAAGAAGTTACATAATCACACTCTCAACAATGATCAGAACAATCAAATATTTGCCAAATTTGTGGGTTAAATTAGGAAGATGTTATTATACCGCCTCACGTTGATGTCAAAGAATTTTCTGATTAATGAAAAGGCTAGAAGAATGAGTGTATATATAACTCCTACTCCTAATCGGAAAGAGGGGGTTTAACAATACTTATGAGGTAGTCATTAAGGAGTAATTTGCTCCAACTGATATATAAGAGGCAAAACAGTACTCCTTTCAAAACTTTGCGGGGGCAAACTGTCAAAAACCTCCACTTGAGTGAAAAATATTCAAGTGGAAATTGAACATTCAGAACCAAATTAATTTAGTGGTCCCATTTGTATGCTTTATGGCTTTGCTACATACTCCATATATAATGGGCGTACCCATAAGGTGGTACGTACAATTTTGCTCCTTTCAAAACATTTAATAGGTCTCCCACTAGTGGAACATATGTTTAAAAAATAAAAAAACAAAACTAGTGGGACATAGAGGGGTCAAGAAGGTTGAAAATGTGGCAAGCACGCGGTGGAATTGGGCTGTTAGAGTTAGTTGAGGTGCGCGTCAGCTGGCCCAGAAATCTGAATTTGTTTTTAAAGAGAAAAAAGGTAAAACGTGAATGTTCAGAAAAAAAGACGAGAGGGGGATGGGTAAAGGGTAAGATGTAAAATACATACATAGACATATAAAAGTGACAATTAGCTGGTTTTGGGGAGACAATCAAAAGAAAAATGGAAAAAGTAAAGGAAGGAGGAAATTGAAACATTCTTACCCCCTGAAAGTAAAAGAAAGTTATGTGCCAAAAAAAACAAAAGAAAGTTTGAGTAAAAGAAAACTCTATGTGTGTTGTAGATATATATTAAGATAATGTAAAATACTAAAAACCACCACCTTAGATTTTTAATAATTCAATTTCAGATTTGCAAGTCACTACCACATTGGCACACTTGTCACCATCTTATTGGGACAGTATGTAATCTTCTAGACTTTTTTTTTTCAATCCACTACTTTTTTTTTTCTTTTTTCCAAACATGAAACTAGTATGGAAGAGTGCTTTTAGTGGTGCATTTAAAAGGAAAGGATTAAGTTGTCCATTTGAAGTGATTATTTTGTGCTCTTGGAGCACCGTGACGTAATTAATGATTTTTCGTACATTTATGTCTAATAAAATAATGCCACTCATATAACTTTAGGTTTACAATAATTACATGTGTATATGAGATTATATGAGATTCAATAATTAATTATACAAGGGCACATATATTATATTCTATCAAAAACGCAATATTTCAATTGTTACCTCACAACTTTTTTGGAAATCTTTTTTGATATTTTTCCGTGCAATATTTAAATGAGTATATCTCGTTGAACTTATCTCGATTGAAGTTAAAATCATATCGCGTGTTACGGGAGTATATTTATTTCTACCAAACGACTTCAAAACACATGAAATCAAGTATTGAACCAAGAATTTCAAGTAGTTATCTCATGCCCAATTTTCTGCGACAAGTTATCATTCCTATTTGTCCTTTTGTTTTATAATTGAAAAAGAAAATTTTGATTTCCTCCAACAATAGAGAGTTTACAGTTCACCCAATCGTTAATCGAGGTATGGGCAAACTGGTTCAGACATTTAGTTATGAAAAAACTTTGTAGTGTAATTTTAATCGGACGCTCTAAATTTTGGAATGTGCATGTATCTCATAATTGTCTATACTTTTTTTTTCCCCCTTCAAGATGCAATTGCTTATATACTAGTACTACTTTATTGCATGTTGTTTTCTCCGGCTTGACATGATATAGCAGAGAGTATCTAGGATGTATAGGGAGAGAGATTTTTCTCATTCTCCCATCTCTCTTGAAAAAGAAGAAGATAGAGATGGGCCTTCTATTTTCGTTTTCTTTCTCTATCTAGTTTTATCCGCGTTTACTTTGGAGAGAGAGAGAGAGAGAGTTTTCCCTCCCTCTGTGTGTTTGGTCAAGGTCATTGGATGCACGTGGAAGCTCAGAGGGTAAATTCTTTGCTCTTCCTTGTTGGCAGGTGGTTTAAAAATCAGTAAATTTGGATTAGATGATTATGTATCTACATTTCTATATGTATCTATCTCTATATCTGTCTATATATATATACCTGTATATCTTTTATAATCCGTTGATACCCATCTTCCCTCCCTCTTCAGTTCCTTCCTTCTCTGCCAACCATCTCTCTTCTTTTTCTTCTTCTCCTCCTCCATCGTAAGTTCTCTTGTTGTATTCGAATGTTCTTCTATTCGTTGAGGAATCTTCGAAATATTTTGTTTTTAAGTTTTTATTTTTTTTATTTTTGTTGAATTTTAGTTCAGTACACAAATGGGATGTCAATGAGAAACATATTATGATCTGGGTTTTGTCTAAAATTGCATGTATTGACCTTTGATATGGTAATTTTGTTGGATTACAGACTTTTGCTCAAATGGGTTTTGGAGGGACAATGTTTTGTGATCTGGGTTTGGTCTAAAGTTGCA
Source organism: Rhododendron ferrugineum (assembly GCA_025642025.1). Lineage (NCBI taxonomy): Eukaryota > Viridiplantae > Streptophyta > Magnoliopsida > Ericales > Ericaceae > Rhododendron > Rhododendron ferrugineum. The sequence continues at coordinate 15,448,790 of JAOTQK010000024.1, read as the reverse complement.
GTTGTGATTGACCTTTGATATGCCTGTTGGATGTGGGTTTTTTGCCTGGATCTTTAGTTAATCACTGTCATTTCCTTAGTTGGAATTGTATTGCCTTGTTCATAGTTTGTGCTCCATCAATGCAGTGATTTTATTTTTTTGGTTGGCTTTACCGCAGTGGTTTTTTTTTTTTTTTTTGCTCATGATAATATTGTCTTGAATTTCTGAATTATGAGTGCTGAGTTGTGCAACCTGGTGTCTGCCAGTTATCTTTGCATGAACCTCCTCCTAATTCTGGTTAATTCTTAAGAAATACTGGACTCTCTTTCCTTATTGTCTTTTTTTGTTTTTGTTTTGTTTTTGTTTTTTCCATGTTTGCTGTTTTGAGATTCATAATTCCTAACAAATTTGCAGCTAATGCATTTCTAACGGAACATTTTGGACTTAACACTTGATCCATTGTATTGTTGGTTGTCTCTAATCAGAGCTGTCCTTTAGATTAGAGCCATGGCTCTTTTTGGGGCACATAAAGATACAGGGGAGAAGAGGATTCATGAGAGTTTGGATGAGCTAAGAACAGATTTGGCAGACTATATAGCACAATTATCAGAAATGTCGGTGAAGGAGCGCGGTGTTTTTGCCATTGCTTTATCTGGTGGTTCTCTCATTGGCTTGATGGGGTACCAATACTTTCCTTTTCCAATGTTTATTTGTTTTCCGTTTTTCTTTTAAGTGGTCCTATGCATTTTGCTTGTATTTCTGGTTGAAATCAGGAAACTGTGTGAAGCTCCTTATAACAAGACTGTTGATTGGGCCAAGTGGTACATATTTTGGGCTGATGAGCGTGTCGTGGGTAAAAGTCATGCTGATAGCAATTATAAGCTGGCAAAGGATGGCCTTCTATCAAAGGTATTGGCTGATTGAATCTAGTTTAATGTACGCTCATACATCTAATTTCCCCTTCTTAGAGAATTAATGAGCAATTTGAGTGAAAGCCACCTCTTCTAATACAGTTTCTATCTTTATCTTATTCGGTGTTTCTAATCCCCATAATCAATACCAAATACTTCAAAACCACTTTGCGTTGAATGTTCTTTTGTCTGAGCTGTGTTACATTCTTATGTTCTCCTATTTTGAGTACGTAATTAGTAGGTTGGTCAGATATGGAGTATAGGTCTTGCAAGTTCCCTTCTAGTAGAAAGTCCCTAGTTTCTTAATTGTGTTAGAAAAATAGCTCTCAATTCAAGAACTAGATACAATGGATAGGTTGCATATCAAACTAGTATATTCGAAGTTCAACTATTACTCAATGAACCACTGAAGCTTGCACGTTATGTCATTTCACTAAACCGAATCTATTTTGCTTCAGTTATGATTAGGTATGTTATTGTTGTGAATCAGACGAAACATATAGTTATTTGTAGGCTCCCTCAATTTCAGGGACCAGCATTGAGGAATGATCTTTCCAGTTCTATGTTGGGGAAAGTAATTGCGAGTTCTCAATTTAATAGTTCCAACCTTTTGTGATACCTTAACGTCCTATTTCTAGCCTGTCTTCCACATATTTCACTATAGTTTGGTGATAAATTTTGTTGATGAAGCATCAATGCAGCAGTTTGTGTTGCTGACTTGCTTTGACTTCCATGGCCTGTTAAAGCAGTTCAATGGACATCTTCTCTTAAATTTCCTGCCAACCATATAGCTTTGGCTTGTGGATAGTAGTCATTACTTTGTTCATGTTCCCTTTTACTCGCACCAAAAGTAAGAAGTGCGTCATGAGCCACAGTACCTTGGAAAATTAGTTGTGTAGGGAATCGTTTCCCTTGGGAAGTTTTGTTTTTTATGTAAGTGATTCCGTCAAAGAAGGAATGAACATTCAAGAAAGTATTCGACGTATATTTCTCATAGTGATTCTGGCTTCTGGTTCTTTATAGGTAGACTGATTTTTAGTAATACTTCACTAATGATTTTCTCTTATCTTTGGTATTCATTGGTTGCCAGATTTATAAATGTAAACAATTTATGAAGTCTATAAGATGCCAAGTTTTTATCATACAGAGACGACATGGACAACTAGGGGAATGTTCATAACATAACGGAATTGAAAAAGTGAAGAAAGATGAAAGATTGCCACGAAGGGAACCTTATAAATGTGCTGTTTTGTGTTTTTTCTGCCTCTTTTCATGAAGAAGTGGCATTTGGTAATGAGAAGGAAGGGATTGGTCAAATTTGGGGTTCTTTTTGTCATTTTTATTTTCCATTTACAGTTCGGTATGGTACAATATCCATGGCATCCAACTACTATCATCTTGAACATTCTCCATTTTTCCTTGTTTCTTCCACATCTTGTTTTCAACTTTTTAGCACATTTTTTGGTGAAAACTTAGAATTGATTCCAGCATAAATATTTCTATTTAATTGGTGGAGTAAATGACTTAAATGTAGGTGGATTTTTTTTGTCCTTGCCACATTTTCTCTTTCTGAACTACAAATGGATGTGTGATTTGAAGAAACTAAACCTTTGCGTGAAATACTAAGATTGGGATTCCTTGGAGTAGTACCTTCCCTGTTTACCTTTTTGTTTGCATCTTTGCTCTTTCAGTTGTTGTAAGGGCCAAAGAAGCACTGACAAACTCCCATCCTCGGGCTTCGGGTGTTGACACTTGACACGCGTCGTCGTGTCGGACACGGACACAGGACACGAGTCAGAGATGCTTAAACATGTATATGATCTTTTCATATATGTTTTTTAGTCGGACATGCTGGGGCATGACACGTCAACACGTTAGTGTAACATTAGGAAGTTATATAGTGGTAGTTGGCCAATTTCTTCCCTCGAGAGTAGTTGATGCAGCTGTGACTCTACTTCAGCAGTTCCAGCTGTGACTCTACTTCAGCAGTTCCAGCTGGACCTGTCCTAAGTAGCCTTTCCGTACTCAACTCGAGATACGGTACCAGTGCCAAAAGAACCTGATGGAACATTTGCAACTAAGTCCTATAGACTTTTTGGGTCATGATTAGATCCTTAAGATTTTCTGGATGACTCTCTTGCTACCCTGTGTATTTTAGCTTTAAGGAGAAGTACATAGTGTTCATACCATTGGAAGACTCCCTTGCTCTTGAACTTCTGCCAGAGTAGTCCTTATGGTTCGGGCGTCTTCATAATATGCTTCGATGATGATTTGAAGGTTGAGAGAGGTTATATATAGTTCTAAATCCTAAGTTTGTTTTGATCACAAAATGTCTGTTATTTGACCGAGTATTTGATGAGGTATATGATTGAGAGAATCCTCAGCTCAATTCAGGTCCCAATTTCTAAGCTTTATGCTTTGATGCATTTTCAAGGACATGTATACTTCTCAGACATGAATATATAGTTACATTACATACATCTTGTCAACATTGCTATCAACTGGATTAAGATATTTGCAATTTAGCCATCTACTCCGTATTCCACGTATTTAAAAAAACTAATTCAACGTCGATCCTGTGTTTATTTACATATGGATGCTTATATGTTCCCAACTTGTTACTTCATCTAATAGACAATATATTGAAGATGCTACGCATTCGTAATTTTCAGGTTCCAATTGTTCCCAGTCACGTACACTCAATCAACGACTCGGTTTCAGCTGAACAAGCTGCCAATGACTACGAATTTGTAATCAGACAGCTCGTAAGAACACGTGTGATCAATGTATCTGAGATCAACGACTGCCCTAAGTTCGACCTGATCCTTCTCGGAATGGGTCCTGACGGTCACGTTGCTTCATTATTCCCTAACCACCCCGTGCTGGATGAAAACAACGAATGGGTAACTTTCCTCACCGATTCACCCAAACCCCCGCCTGAGAGAATCACTTTCACTCTCCCTGTCATCAACTCCGCGTCCAACGTGGCCGTGGTTGTGACAGGTGGCAGCAAGTCGGAGGCCGTACACTTGGCGATTGACGATGTGGGTCCCGCCTGCCCATTGTTGCCAGCGAGGATGGTTCGGCCTACCAAGGGTAAGTTGGTTTGGTTTCTGGAGAAGGCGGCTAGTTCTAAACTTGACAGTGCTCAATTTTCCGAGTAGGGCCGAGCAGAGGTTTATATTTGTGAATCTCCTCTTCCCTTGGTTTCCTTTCCTTTTTTGAGTTGGGTTATATGTCCTTTTTGGCATTTGTTCCTCTCTTTTGGAGGAGGTTGAGGAAGTGTGAGAATACTTTTGGAAGAAGAGGTGAATAAGTTTCAAGGCTTCAATACAAAATGCTCTTCTCATTTTAGTCTCGAATTCGCTTATGTCTCAATTCTAGGTTCTTACAGATTCATCTTTTCCCTTTTGACGATGAAAAAGAAGAAAAACACTCATCAATATCTTCAGGCTAGGATCATGAGTATAAAACACAGAATCTGTGGGGATTCTTGAACAGAATGCATATTTTGGAGGCCATTATAGGATTCATGTCCTGTGTGCTGCTACTTCTTAGATACAAGGATTTAAGGAACTAAAAGCTGAAATATTGAAATTGGAAACACACGTTCCACAAATGAAAAGGTCAAGAATAGACTTCATCACTAATGCAGGCAAGGAAACATCGTTTTTCAATTAGTACTTTCTGGGTCGGAGCGTAGATGAGTGACTAGAGGCCCGGGAAACAGGGGAAGTAGAAGACTGCTGGCCTAAGAGAAGGCAGCCTCTCTCGGGAACCATGGCCCATTTTCTCTTCTTTCTTTTCCATTCCGGTCTTTCTTTTCAATTCTGGGGTTCTTATCTTATCAGGGGCCTAGAATGCTCAAAAGCCGGGGGGGAGGAAGCCGAACCTCTGGTCGACCTCGACACATGAAAAATTCTTGATGTCGAGAGATTTGAGATTCCGTAAGTAACCTTTCCGCGAATGGAAAGACATGTCAATGTACCAGTTGAAAATCCTTCATCAAAATCAAAGTTTTAGCTACTTCACCTACTCTATTTTAAGATGCCCTCTAGTTGTCCAATGGGATGCATACTTCTTACATGAATGAGATCAGCACAGAAGATTTTTTTTTTTTTCCCTCCAACAAGGAATATCTCCAAAGTCAGGTCAGATTGGATCCACAACTGCAGAATATATCTGCAACCGGCCGCCGTATCCACACCAACCTGATAGTTTATAGTATTTTGGAGTTGAAATATTACTGTAACTGTTGGAATTCTTTATCAGTACCAGATCACCATGACAAGCAGAGAGAAGAAAAAATAAGCCAGAGAATCTTTGAAAAATGACTTATCTAAAATCTGCCATTATCCATACAGCTCATAATTGGTGTCGTACAAGTTAGCTGATATCCCAAGAAAGAATAACGTAAAACTATATGTAAAAAAAAAAGAGGAAATAAGTTCCCTGTACAAGAATTGCGAAATCCCGGTCTGTCTAAGGGATACTACGATCGAATTATAGGCTCCAGCATCCGGTATTGTGTCTCAGTAATTTACCTCAGTGCCCTTTGGACCGGGTTCAACATTTTCTTCGATTCCTTCTTTTGGAGGGAAGGCACGTGTCATTGTCGTCAGCCATTAGTCGATTATGTACGCAACAGTGAAGGGCATATTCGGCAGTCTGTTAATAATTTCCAACATTCTGCATGGGTGTAGCAAGGCCAAATTAGCACAAGGGGATCGAGGTTTTGTTTCATAAGGAAACCAGGCTCAGTTTCTAAATATTTACTACTTGCGAAATCTACCAGAGCATCAGAGAAAAGAAAATAATGGATGTGGTGATCAGTTAAGGCCTATGAGGAACTCTAGCACCGTTGTGCTCCTTGAGCTTATCTTGGAAGCCACATTTGTCACAAACAGTACCAAAAGATATCTGAGTCCAAAGTGGAGCAAGTACGTCCGGCCAGGGGTGGCCGGGCGGGACTTTTCGAGGCGCCTTTGGAGAAGTCTTTATCAGGAGGCCTGTTTAAAAGTCTCAGAATTGACTTAGGCTCCGTTCCAGAAATCTTCTTAAAAAATAAGCAGCTTATTTCACATTTTCAAACTCAAAAATAATCTAAATGAA
>JAOTQK010000024.1:15416422-15427012 GCA_025642025.1 Rhododendron ferrugineum | reverse complement strand
ATACAGTAGTGTTTTCTGGTAAAACATATGGTCTGTAAAATAAACAACATAACGTTTTGCGCTTTTCTTAAAGTATTAGCTTTATATGTGCTTTTCGAAGGTACAAGTACGATTTATAGGGCAACCAACTACATCAATATGCTTTTAAAGCTGCACAAAATCCAACAAATATTTATATAGGTCAGCTGGACAAACAAATGAAATTTATGCACATCAAATTTAAGCATATTCTGGAATTCCCACCAACTGCAAGAAAAATGGATGTCGACAACCCATAAGGAAACTTTATTCCAGTAATCAAGGAGGTTTTTTAATTGCTTTGTGGGAAACAGATTCTGTACTATTCACTGACCATTACAATTAGAATATCCAGGGAGGATAGGGCGAAATACTGCACGTACTTGGTTGAAGCTTTTGTTGTAAGATTTACATTTTCATTTTCCAATGCTGAATGCCGAGACAATATAAGTAAACGAGGTCTGTAACTGACGCATCAGAACAGGTTCTAGTTACGAGGTGAAAGTGAAACATACCTTTGAAACACTGGAGATCCTTAAGCTTGCTTCCTGTAGACAGTTCCCACATGTAAACAAGTCCATCACCTGTTCCAATAATACCATGGCCAGCAGATGCACCAATTGCAGCAGCCCTACATAATAGTGAATTCTACATTTCAGACTTCTCTTTCCAGTAATTAGCAAGTTCACATCAGCAACTTAGCATTGTCAGGCAAGAAGCCACCCTCGTTTCTCGAGGGTGAACTCAATTTACAGTGAAATACGTACACCCTTGCTAATCCTATAGAAAGCAACGAGAGACACGATTTCTTAAATTCAAAGTGATCCTAGTACTGCATGAAACTGCTTTCACTTGTCATGTTACACAGAGAGAGAATTCTCCTTTCACAGAATGTTCAATGTGGCATAATATGCAGAAGGCAGTAATGAACAATGTACTTAATTTCCATCTAAAATAATGTGGCAAGGCATGTTGATGGTCTTCTATTTGAAAGTGGTACAACCATATCAACCTTGTCATTCTGGGTGGAAATTATCACTCGTTAATCAAATATCCAATGGATAAAAAAGTTGTAGTGCAGGACCTAAGTAGGATAGCATTGCAGAAGCATTTTACAATACGGAAAGAACCACAATGATGGCTTTCTGTTGTCCCATCAAAGGATTTAAATAAGCAACATCTTTCTGTTTACAATTTCTGGTCATAAATTCTGTTTATACTGCAGTGCCATAATTATTCGGTTCATTTATCATTACTCTAAAGCAAATGGCATCAAAAATCTATGCAAATTCAAAACTCCGTCTCAAGTTTAGAATTGGGGAGTCCGGAGTCGACTTGTACTTTCTAGCTTCAAACATGGAGACACATTGCTTTATAATGAAACTATAAGCACCTTAAGTCCAATGCACTTCCCAAGATCACCCTGTTTTTCACCAGCAGAGCTAGCCTCCAGAATCCAACTGGGTTTATTTTGCGGTCAGTTGACTGAAAGTCTTGTTGAACATCGGTTTTGCAGACAGTTGAGATGAAAAGCCAAACAGCAACATCTTCCCCGTCTATTGGAGTAGACATACCATTCTCACACTGCTCCAAAAACAATGCTTTTCTTGCAGCTGCTAGGTCATTGATGTGGCCATGAGCTTTACTTTGCCATCTAAATAGAGCGATTGGAAGGAATTGACAAACTGAAGTACTTGGAGAAGAAAATCTTGCTACAAAGGTGCGTGTGGAAATATCCCTGAGAAAAATGGAAACTGCTGTGCATCAAAATCATTGCAAAATGACCAGCATCTTTTTCATAGCAGTATTGAGACCATAACTACGCAACATAGAAAGGATATAACAAAAATGTTGCAGTAGCAGAAAGCAAAAGGAAATTAATAGAACATAGTATACTCCATTCCTCACTCCCACTTGAGGCTACACAGGATTCTGACTTCGGTAAGAACCAAATAACTTCCCAAACTACCAGAAGAGAAAAGAGATACGGTTGTAAATAAGTCAAAGGATTCAGCCAAATGCCAGTTCAGTCCATTTACACAAATATCAAATCACACTAAAATTTCATGAAAACCTGATTTCTATTTTCCGTTACAAAAGCACGCCTAATTTGAACAGTGCATCATTCATTTCCTAGTGCAAAAATCTTCCAGTGTATGATGAACTTAGAAGTTTTAGAATGCTGTCTTCAGCCTGCCCAAGCAGAAACTAAAAGCATTCAACGTAAACATTCATGTCAACAAGAAATACATTCAAGTGAATGGCATAGTACAAAATTGCAATGTTTTAAAAGTCACTAGGCGCTAGTCGGGCGGTCGGCCACCTTCGAGCAATTAATCGGTGCATATTAATTAGTAATTGGTGATTAATCGTTAGTCTGACCAAATCGGATAGGCCTTGCCAGCGATTAATCCCCGATTAATTCCTTGTTTTAGAACACTGCAAAATTGAGAAGTTGTTTTAGAAGAAATTAATCGTCCACCTAGATAACGTTTATTTTATGTCCCTGGACGTAATGAGTCCAAATCCAATAATTGGTTTTTGTTACTGCTTTTAGAGTTTTTGTAGAAGTGTAATTCTCAATATCTAACCATGCCATCCAATTTTTGAGTATCTTGAAAGACCTTAGAACGGGGAGATTTGTGCATGAAGGAAACTACAGGTGCATATTTAGAAAAAAGTAATACAACATATAAGTAGGAACTGCAACATAAAAAGCAGCATACCATACCATAAACCAAATTCCCCGAAGCCATTATGACCAACAACAAGAGCAGCACAATGGGGGACTCTCTTCAACTCAACGATGCACGGAAATATGCAGTCAGAAGTTGATAAATCACATTCCTCCATCTGTGCACTGCAACCAATGAATTAGAATATAATCTAAGCGTTTTGAAATGCCAGTAGATAAGGAAAGAAGACAATATCAAGATAGACAAAAGTGTTGATAAAGTAAACCAACAACCAGCAACAATTTACCAAGAACTATCAGGTTTAAAAAATGGATCTACTAAAATGTAAAATTACCCATGCCTCGAATTAAGTTCATGAAGCTGCCATTATCCTAATTACAAAGAACTTTATTGTAAATAGCATAAAATTTGTGCAAACTTTATATAAGAAACAAACACTGGGGATTTTTTCTGGTAGAAAGCAGAGCATTGACAAGCAAATGATTGAGAAAATGGAATCTTGACCACTAAAAATAGAAGAAAACGGTAAGGCCATGATCCTAAGGAGAAGCAGGAACTATATGAAAAGGGCATGATCTAAAGTGGGGGGAAAAAACACATTACCTCCACGTTGAGTTCATGATCCATAGGTGCAATTTCCCACTCTCTTCAACGCCGACAAGATAGTTAGGTTCACAAACTAATATACAGTGAACATTGTCAACTGACTTTAAAGTTGCCAAAACAGAAACATAACCATGTTTTACTTGCACGACCTTTACTGCATAGTTCTCAAAGCAATCCGATCTACAACTTGAACATGGACACTGAAGTTTCCCTTCCCTAACAGATGGATCAAAAATTAATGCTCCATGATTGATGATTTCAGGACAAAATAAGCTCAATCTCAACGTAACATTGCAAGCAACATAAAAAAATATCCACCTGCAATGAGGAGCTTCCATACTTTTCAGTAAGACAAGGCACTGCCCATCTGGAGTGAATTGCAAACCAGATCTTTCTAGTGTAATCTAGTCCAGAGAAAACAAGGGTCACATAAATTAGTGAGCAGACAAGAATCAACCCCAAATAACGGTATTATGAAAACACAATTATAGCATATAAGAACTTACTTCTCTACCAAATGCATCTTTTGAAGTTGGCAAGAGTATTTGTGTGTGGCCAATAAAAGAAGGGCATCCTAAGCTTTGTTGTTCTAGCGATAGCTTGTACATAAACAGGGTTCTTCTCTTATCTGCAGAAACACCGCATAGAACGCAAATATAGATTTCTTTCTCTTTCGTACTCAATAACACCAATGAAACTGGCAAGGGGTGGACATAACATCCAACAAACTCAATTATTTCCTCCATTTTGTCATTATCCCCCTTGTCCATCTGAAGCTTTAAGCGTGAATCATCTGCAACTTCACAGTTATTCACACAGATATTCGTTCCCTGTTTATGAAACCGTGATACAGGATTGCTCATATCAACAATATTTTGGCGCCTCTGCAGCTCCTTGTCAATGGCCAGAGATTTTTCATTGCATGAAGAAGTTTGATTAATAACCTCCAAATTGGTAGTGAAATTGGAGGGACCCATAAATGATTGGCTTTGTAAAACAGCTGACACATTATGAAGTCTACCATTACAATTATTGGTAAATTTCTGCACGTGTAAACTGTTGGTCTGTCCGTCATTTACGACATCAACACCAGATGAATAACTTGTATGTGCGTTGGAATTGAAGGGGCTAGCTGGCTGAATATCTGAGGCAAGCAACAAGTTTGTGGCAGTACACATGTCAGGGCCATAACCATCATTAACGTTTCTGAATATGATACTTTCTGTGAGAGGACCATTGTGTTTTCTTGTCGAAGCTTCATTTTGGATATGGGTAAAGGAAGTATTGCTAGTATCAGCTTCTCCTTCTTTAACAATGATTTCCCTATGTGATACTTGAACAGATCTCGCAACGCTTGTCGAGTTGTCATCGAATGTACCTATCGTTGTAGGAACATGATTGATTTCAGGATTTGACTTGATCTAAATGAATATGGAATAGAAAACTTAAAATCTTTAAATGGCTTATCAGGCAATTTCGGTGCAACCATAGCTCTTGAATTTCAAGATCAATAGATCCCAAATTCTTGTGTGGTATCTGTTGATCTTTTGACATAAGAAAGTTTTGTAATAATCACATATCAGGCTACAACAAAGAATGATAAAATAGATAGTTTTCCAGAAGCTAGTGGAAAAATATGTTGCCAGAGGGATCTGATTAAGCAACTTTGGAGAAGAATGCCCCATGGTTTTAACTTCAAAGTGAAAAACCAAAAGAGATCAATGGCTCAGAACAGTACCTTTAACACAACTTGGTGATTCATTTACGTCCTTTTCCTTGGAATGGATATCACAGTGCACTACCTTTACATCTGAATGTCTGCAGATATCCTTGTTACTTGCAAGGATAACATGGTCAGGTATGAGATTATCACCCTTCTTAGGCCTGCCAATCGAGGACACAGGTGCTTTGTTGAAAATGAAGATGTCATTGCTGTCACTGCTACCAGCATGGCAAATTAATGACTGAGCTGATGCATCAACATTCACAGGCAGTCCGTAATCGTCAGACCTAGGTATGCTTTCACCCAAGGCTGCTACACCAGCTTCAGCGGCATCAGAACCAGATTTACCATTCTTGACACTATCTTGAACCACAGATGGATATAGTCCAAAACTTGGGACAACTAAACCAGGTTCTGCATTTAAGATTTGCATCTTTTGCTTTTCCTGCTGGTCTAAAAGGGAACTCTGAGTATGAGCTTCGGCTGCAATTTTAACAAATGAAAAATGCAATAGAAGCAAGGATGTCAATGACACATAAATGAACTCTGCCAGGTATGAAAAAGAAATGCCATGCTTTGCAAGTTATGGTTTACCAGGGGGCTGGAGATCCGCATGGTAGTCTGTTCTGTTAGCTTTCTTCTGGTTTTGTTCCCTAAAAGGAGAAATTTCTGAACCATTCTTGATTTTCTTTTTCTTCCTCGAAAATGTTTTGAGCAGTGGGAGTGCTCGAGGAAGCAGAAATGTCATCATCGAATTGGCTATGTCTTGATCAACTGAATCAAAATCACTCTTTTCAGAACTTGCAGTTAACGTGCCCATCTCTTCGAGTGGATGCAACTCAGGTGCCGGACTCTCAGAAACCACTAGTTTTTCAGAAGTGAACTCAGTTGTCGCATTGCAAGGACTTTCCTTTAGCCTATTAGGTTGAGGATCAAAAGTAGTATCTGCCAAAAAAAATTTTGCTTACAAAAAAATAGGGGGAGAGGTGGGGCAGATGATGAAACATTGTTGACACAAAGTCGCAAACAAAAGGAAATTCAAAGAACTCAAATAGAAGATACGGTGTCATAGTCAAAAGGTGTATCCTTTTTTTCCTGGGTGTCCAGATTAAAACAGTATATGATTGAGTAATACCATGCAGAGGATCCAAAGAATCAGGAGCACAAAGATCCATATCACTGACATTTTGAGTATCTTTTGGAATTGGCACTTCACCATCTTTATCTTTGGACGGCATTGATGAACAGAGCATTTGAATTTCAGCATCTTTTGACCTATCAAGCTGTGAGAGATTAAGAATGTTTCCAGCAGTAAACCAATTGGTTTCTCTTTTTACTTGCAAAAAGAAGACACAAACGACAAATTTTACCCAAATAACAAAATGACTATTTGTTTGAAATTGAAAGTTATTCTTCGTTGATGCTATTTTGGCACAAGATCCAAAAAAATAAATCAAAGAATATAAGAAAAAAATTGCAACCACAAACATGTACGCATACACAATTCAGGTCTCGTGTATCGGAAGAAAAGGTAAGTATATAGTACTAAATTGTAGGTAAGATACTTACACGTTGATCAAGGGGTGATAAGTTGCCAGCTATTCCAGTGGATATGCAATTTTCAGAACTAACATGATTGCTTTCTTTATGGGGAGGAAATTCTTTCCCAAGATGACCAAAATGTTGAGATGATTCCAAAGGCAAACTATCATTGACCAAAAATTGATCATTTTCTCCCTGAACTGCAGTTTCCAAACTTGTTGATGCTGCCATAGATTCCGGATCATTACCTTTGTCACGCTCTTGATTTGAATCAGAGTAAAGGATGGAAGTCCTGCCATTAAGAGAATTCTGAAACCCTTGTCTGGAATGGGTAGTGTCATCATTATTATGCATCTGATGGTTCTGATCTTTAGGCCTGTGTTTTTTAAAGCTAGCTTCACATGTCGAATTAAAAGTTGTGGTTTTTCCCCTCCTGCTTCGCTTCCCTTTAATCTGTGGTTTTGCAGAGTGCAATAGGTCATCAGGAGATGTACATGATTCCGTGGATTGAGAACGATGCTTCGTTCCCAAATCCCCATTGCTACAGCTCGATGGTAAGAAACTCTGCTCAGCAGTTCCATCAACATTTGCCGCCAATTCCCTAAGTAACCTCTGAACAAAGGGGTTTTTGAATCCAAAAAACTGCATAGGATGAAAAGAAAGGAACTATACTTAGCACAATAAGCTATATCAGATTTCTGTGTCCTTCAAAATTCATTAAGGTTAAAACTTAAAAGACACAAAACAATGTACAACAGATCATAGACAAAAGGACACGAAATTGAAGTTTAGCATCATGGGCAAAGAGAAAGATCACTAACACATCAAGTGATCAAGGCACCTCTAATAAGCCAAGCTATTATAGTTATGAAATACCCCATGAGAATGTAAATTCAAGCTAGTGACGGTTCAAAAGAAATGCATTGGTATTGATAGTCCACAAATGCATGTTAGTGAGGCCAATGCATGGTGGTGCTATATGCACATGCCTACCCCAACATTGAAGCATTTTAGAACATGAACAGTCAACAGTTAATATATGGCCAAATTACTTTTCTTAAATATGCCTAGGAAAAAGATTTGTTATAGTCCAACCTATCTTTAGGTGTTTTCAATTCAACAACATTTTCCAATGTTCTTTGCATTTTCTGTATCAGATGGTGTCCCAAGATCACTTCAGGTGTTTGCAAGCCATCATCATTTTTCTAAATTTAATGTTCTTTCACTTTTGTAGATCCATTGACGGATGATTGGTGAATATTAAAGACCGAAATAAGAAATTACAGCAATTGTGAGAACTTAACGCTGGCATTACGGTCGGACAAGAGGATTTTCCTGGTAAGGGCACTCCGACGAAGCCAAGTGGTTCAAGTTAAAACAAAAGGCTATCAAGAAGGCAGAAAGACCTAATGACATCACTTTGGCTATGGAAAATAATGAAACAGGCCTATCAAAAAAAATAATAATAATGAAACAGTTCCATGCAATTGAGTACAGATCATTTGCTAAAAAAATTGAGCTCAAAAAACAGATGAGATATCCTCTAACTCTGTGAAACTCTATGAAAAACGATTAGTTATTGCACCTAAAACGGACCAATATAAACTGGTATATTCAAGGACGTTACAACCGATGTAGACCAAGTTTATCCATGGAAGTCCTTCTCGAGTGTAATAGGATTTTGCATGTCCGTGTTATGCCATGACAAAACTTTTGCTTTGACAAAACTTGTGTAATCCCCATGCCATGGCATCAGAACAAAGTTCTTTTAAAAAAAAAAACATTATTACACAGGCAGAAAAAAGGTCACAGGATCCGGAGAACAACTATTGACTGCACACGTGCCCAATGGAAACTGCACCAACACCAAGATGTACCTCAATACCATCGATATTACATGAATATCTCTTTCCATGCCACAACTTTAAGCGAGGGCAGCCTTTCTTTTGAAAGCTTTCCCATGCAATATCTGGAGTTTGCCCAGAACACGGTGGTCCATCAGAAACAATCTGCCAAATGCATAGACCATTAAAAGGAGGGAGGGGTTGAGGATTTAGCAAATTTAATGACCAGAGGCACGTAAGCTGAACAAAAACAGTTGAGAATAGTAACAGACCGAAAATAAAGGGCCTTTGAGACCTTCATGAATTTCCATTTTACAAGTCATTCCATTATGTGTCCGTACAGCTTTGTATCCAACTGGGTAAGGATAGCGATCTTTACCCTGCAAGAAGGCACAATTAGCAATCTGCATATATAACAACCTTTAGAGCGATGTCATATGTAAAACAACAATCAAGCATTATGTGGTTTTCTCCACATGGGACAGGATAGCTAACCAAACCACTGGGAGCATATTAATAATAAGCTGCTCTTGGCCCTCTAATATATTTTTTTGATAGACACTTGGCCCTCTAATATTGCAATGTCCATATATCAAACCACTGGGAGCATTCCAATCTCTTTGGACATGCTTTTTTCCTTTGAATTACTCCAGTATGAAGATTAAAAGTTAGCACATCTGCTCATGTCGAAACACTCACTCACTTCCTGAAACCAAATTTACCATGCTTTATAATATTTTGTCCCTTCAGCTGAAAAATTATTCAATGGCACAGCATTCAAATGCTAGAGCCTAGTACTTTATAGACTTCCGAAACTAGCTTTTTCTCAGCATTCTATTAGTCTAACATATTTTAAAATGGACGTTTTAGAATAAGTGTTTTAACTTCTAACAGTATACATTTCATTGTTCTGAACTTCTATTCATTAAATCTATTGGACTTTCTCAGTTTAGCGTCTGTTATACATGGAGGATGCATCATTCTCTAGTCAATGGGACGGCAATACTGTTCTGCATGTCACCTCACTCAATACAATAAAGTTCATTTAAGTTTCAACTTTATATATGATTTATATGCACATACTGCAATTGAATCTTCATCCCACCGTATCCAACATCACTGAGACTAAATGCGAGTTATAGTTGTCAATGCCTAATGTTTCTAAACACCTATAGAGGTTCCAGGTTGGTTATTCTATGCCGTCCACTTCTCTAGGTCCTATATTCCTTTAAGGTGTTGTTTAATACTTCACACCAAGTTTGTTGCCACAATTTTCTCACTTCAAAATCGATCCCTGTTCAACTTAGCACATTTATATTTTACCGCAGACTTGAATTAGCTCAAAAGTATCAAATGCACTCGCTGCATCAGGCCCCTATATTCACCGTTTGCTTAACTCGACATAGCACTATCGATCTACGTGTTCAGGTACGTCAACTGTCATCTTCCGAATCAATTTCAATCCCTACCTGATTTTCTCTTCACACTATAGGTTCACTACAGTGTACAGCGTCAATCTTATCCTGTTTTCCCTTTCCAACGTATCTGCACAACAATTCACCGAAAGACAAAGCACCTAGTAAAAAAATCAATAGCTACAAACAATCCTTCGACTACAGGTCAACCTAATTGAAAATCTTCGTGTGTATACCGAATGACATTTTCGACCTAACTTCAAATCCTCACAGATTCACCGAAACATTCAAACATGATAACAAGCACACGTTGTATTGCTTGTCTACAGATATATATAAAGGCGTATACTATATAAACGCAGAAGAACGTGTAAACAAACCCTAGAGGAGCTCCAGTATTTCTTGTCCCAGGGGCCACTGTACAGTTTTCCGATTGAGATGATTTCGAGGCCGTCCGATTTCTCTTCGTCGGGTTTCGCCATTGAAGTGATTCTCAGGACTCGTTGTCTCCCACTCTAACGCTGCGAGCTCAACAAATCAGGAGAGAGAGAGAGAGAGAGAGAGAGAGCGCTTAAATGGCGGGAACGAATTTCGGTGTTTTATGCATTCCCTCCCTCCACTCGTAAAAAATTGAAGAAGTGGAAAAGGGGGTTTCGCAAAAAAGAGAAGCGCCGTTGCCGGGGATCGAACCCGGGTCACCCGCGTGACAGGCGGGAATACTTACCACTATACTACAACGACCTTGT
>JAOTQK010000024.1:15396631-15412814 GCA_025642025.1 Rhododendron ferrugineum | reverse complement strand
CCATTTGAGACTTGAACTGAACAGTTTCTTCACTTACCTAATCTTATTTGTGCGACTCCTTTTCCCACTCCTCTTACTCGTCCGCACCTCTCGGGACCAAGGGCTTTAGAAGAGCATCTTCTATCAGATTAGTTCCTCTCAACAAAAAAAAAAAAAAAATAGATTAGTTGAAGATGAATAATTCCTTCTAAAAATTGTATCACCAACAACCAAACTAAATGATTAAGGTGACTATCGCAATATAGAGTAGAATAAACAAGAAGCCATGGCCTTACAATTGTTTGACCCATATATAGTAGAATAAACAAAGATTGACATAGCCCAAAAAAGAGAGGACAGAATTAATGTGCCCTGGAAAAGCCAACAGTTGAACTGTCAAATTGCAATGCCCTGCAAAAGACAACATGTTATTTAGCTCCACAATGCCATTCACAAGAATATTGGGTTCATCACGATATGGTAGTGGAGTTAAGATAGCTTTCACCATCATCCTGCACTTGGCATACTCATATCATGCTCTATAAATCCAACCTAGAATATATCTTTCTAACCTTTTAACAAGTAAATACCTTTAGGCTCCCCAAAATAACCGTTCCAACTTCCCCGCACGAAATTCAGCAACTAATTTCCCTGTTCCAGCAACTAGAATACCGTATTCCAGCAGTTAAACTATATTTCAAGCAACAAAACCATTTTTAGCATTTACCATCAAATTCCTGCACTTAATTTATAGTCTCTACTACTTATTTTACAATTCCAGCAACAAATTTTCAACCAAAAAAGTCATTCAATTAACCATGTTGTCAAGACCAAACAAGGACTATAGACTGAGATAAAAAGTCTATTACTCATCTCATGTATATATAAGCATAGATGCAGATAATCATTCAGCACATACAATGACTTCGTACATACAAGCACGTCACGATAAAAAAATATCAGGCGGTGGCCTTAAATTAATATCCTTACCCAAAACCTGAGTTAGGAACTTCAGTAACCTGGAGTTGTAATCTTTCTAAACTATAACATACAAAAGAAAAGGTCTCTATTACCTCTAGTTGTAAATAAAATGACATGTATTAGGTGTATCATAGCAAAGAAATCAAAATCCATACAAAGCTTCTGAGTTTAATTGTTTAAATCAAATACTTTATGACGCTTATCCACTCGTCTTCCTCAATCGAGCGTTGTTGTCGCCTGGTCGGACTCTCATAAACTCATTTGAGGTGAAATGCAGAAGCCCTGCTGAAAAAGGGAAGGTTTTCATGTTTCAATTGGTGACAACAACGTGGTCCCACACACTTCTCTCTTCTTCTTCTTCTTTTTTTGGCCGAAAGATAAAAGGGATATTATTATTAAGTTCACTAACCATTTCAAGCATCTGTTAATTTTACATGAGTGGCCATCAAACAACATAATTCACACAAAACAAGTGACCATCAAACAGTAATTCCCTTATGCTCATTAGATGATTCCTTGGTCTCTCAAGGTTAGAGTATCAAGCCTTCACATAAACAAGAGAAAAAAAACCTTCCTATACGAGTCACCCACAAAGTGACAAATCTAATTTTTCAACTTAGCCTCGCAAACACAAAACTTCAATGAACTTCGTTCTCGACACCACATTGGCGATTGTAAGTTCTATTCGTCCGTTCGAATCTGAATGGTTCGAAATCAAAATTCCAACATCAAATTAATTAGCCTTAAAAGTTAAAATCATAAACCCCAAATTCCACCACACAAATGAAAACTCTCCCGGTGGAATACTTTGATGAAAGAGAAGAGCCCACTTGATTCCTATGGGAGAGGGCAATATACTTTGTCCCCTAACCCTCTTACATACTAACCCCACAATCCAATCAAGAATTCCTTGGATGGAAACTGGTAGAAGACACCTAGCAGACTAGGGAAATACGGAATCTCTACGAATATATAAACCAAAGTAATCCTGACGAATGCGTCTGAACCCATGAATCGTAAACCTCAATTCCACCACACAAATCAAAACCCTAGAACAAGAAATCATTAAGATATAAACCAACTGATGTTTTATACATTGACGAAGGACGAATGAACATTAATAATCAACTGATTTTTTATAGCATGGATGTAAGATGAAGAAACTAGAAGATCAAACAATTAAGATTAGCCCTAAAACTAATGGGGCAAGATATAAATTCATAAACAACTGAAACTATAAATTAGTTCTAAACTATTTCTGGGCCCATGAATCATAAAATCCTAGAATCGAAATCAAGAGTTATTTGTTTTCTCTTACTTGAACACGAAGATGATGAAAGCAGCAAAGGAAGGCGTACTTCTGAACG
The DNA here is from genome assembly GCA_025642025.1 of Rhododendron ferrugineum. NCBI lineage: Eukaryota > Viridiplantae > Streptophyta > Magnoliopsida > Ericales > Ericaceae > Rhododendron > Rhododendron ferrugineum. The sequence goes on along the minus strand of JAOTQK010000024.1, from coordinate 15,410,487 downwards.
TCACTACCTGTACGGGTAAAATCTGTCGATGAGGAGAAGAACCCACTTGATTTGTTGAATGAAAACCTGTAGTAGGAGAACCCTAGCAAAGTCGGGAAAACGAAATAGAAAAGATTGGGTGGGATTACCAACTACTCACGATTAACCCTAGAATACCACGATTGATCCATTATCAGCCAACACCAATTCGCCCAACTTGAGAAATCTTCCACCAGTTTGCACGAAACGATTGGGAGTTTTGACGCCACTGAGATGTCAATTGAAATTTTCACTAGGGGTGTGCGATTTTGGGCACTAATCTTGGCGCCTATAATTTTGGCGGAACGCTGTTGAAGGCTTTTAATGAAGCGCTATTGTATTTGGGTGAGAGGGGTTTCCTTCCTTTCTCACTACAGAACGCTATACTTGCTTCTCTATGATAGCATAAGTAAAAGAACGCTATAAAATTATGCTATAAAAGGCCATATGTGTTGTAGTGTTTCTCATAAATAAGTTTCCTTCCTTTCTCACTACAGAACACTATACTTGCTTCTCTATGATAGCATAAGTAAAAGATCGCTATAAAATTATGCTATAAAAGGCCATATGTGTTGTAGTGTTTCTCATAGATAACAAGAACTTGGCTTCTCCAATGTATAATTACGGCATTGTCTATTATTCAACTTCTCCAACCACCTAACCTTTTTCAGCAATCAAAACTTCTTAATTTTTAGGCCCATATGCCTATCTTATTTATAATAAAAATCAGATTGATTCAATCATCATATCACTTAATTTCTCGTATATTCAATTTGTAGTATGTTATCTTAACTAATAACTGCCGACCATTCCTTTGAGAACAAATTAAATAGGCAATGACTATCAGTCAACTAGATTTTTTCATGCACACTCGGACAAGGTGCAATCTGACGTGATCAGCATAAAGGTCACATCACATGCCCGCAATTGCAAGGCAACTAACTATCCTTGAACAAAGATGGGGATACACAAACTTTTAAACTAGTCTTTGTGGGATTGGCTTACCGCCAATGTGGCAATACAGCCGAATATTCAACTCATTCCTTAATTTAAATACCCAAGTAAATTAAAAAAAACAGATAACGATAAAGCTTACCTTTTCACCAAAAAGTGGCTTGGCACGGGCAGAAGAACTTCCCATGGTTGTTCGCGTCTCCTCCTTTTCAGCATAGAAGCTTCTGACGTTTGGTAGACCTGTCAATTGCAAGTCCTTCAGTTTATTGAACTTCACCTCTGAGTTCATTTTTTTCTATCATTTTTTCATTCAAATCCAACTATTGCATCCATGGTTTTACATTGTAGTACGTTTAGTCGTTCCGGGTAGATAAGCCCTCTTGCAGTGGATGAGGAGAAAAAGATACTTAAACTTACACTTTAGAAAAGCTTACACATTTAATTATTGAAACTATAAGACTTTGCACAAATGATTTTAGCTCACTAATAAGATATTCTAGGTTATCCTGACATGATCTAACTAAGAGGTTTTTTAAGTCAATAAATCTATATTTCCAACCCCTCTATCATGAAGCATCTTCTTCAAACCCTTACTGCCATCGAGGTGTAGCGTATTAGCTTTGTCCACGAAAGGAATGAACTCATTTCTTAAAGAAGACCATTCATACTTTAATTGACCTCATGACATGAGTAGCAGAGACAATGTGAGCCTCGATGAGCTAAAGTGGTCATTGACTAAAGGTCAATTAACCACTTTACATATCCATATATACCAGATGTCATGCACTCATGCTATTACCCAATGAGTGCCTAAAGTTTGAGAACCTGAAGGAATTTAAGATCTTCTCAATGGGCAGTCAAATTCAATTATTTGTATATGAATATTTTCGAAATGAGTTCATTCCTTTCGTGGACAAAGCTAATACGCTACACCTCGATGGCAGGTTTGAAGGTGTTTCATGACAGAGGGGTTGGAAATAGATTTATTGACTTGAAAAACCTCTTAGTTAGATCACGTCATGATGACATGAAATATATCTTATTGGTGAGCCAAAATCATTTGTTCAAAGTCTCACGGTCGTTCAATAAATTAACTATGTTAGATGTTGTAAAGTGTAAGTTTAAGTATCTCTTCTCCCCATGCACTGCAAGAGGGCTTGTCCACCTGGAACGACTAGACGTATTCCACTATGGAATCATGGAGGCAATAGTTGGATTTGAAGGACAAAATGATGAAAATGAACCAATAGGTGAAGTGAAGTTCAGTAAATTGAAGCACCTGCAACTAAGTTGAAGGCCCCCTCCCACTCATACTCTCTCCCCCGGCCCATCAGCATCTTTTGACCTATCAAGCTGTGAGAGATTAAGAATGTTTACTGTAGTAAAACCAACTGGTTTCTCTTTTTTACTTGCAAAAAGAAGACGCAGACGACAAATTTTTAACAAAATGACTATTTGTTTGAACTTGAAAGTTATTCTTCCTTGATGCTATTTTGGCACAATATCCAAAATATAAATCAAAGTATCAAAGAAAAAAATTGCAACCATAAACATGGACACAATTGTCTCTCATTCTGTAAGTAGCAGATTGTATCGAAAAGGGTTATGAGGTTATATTAGTAAACATAAAATCAAAGTGGAGAAATCTTCTCTTACGTAAGGCTTGCCTACTTCGAAATTATCCATGCACATGCGAAATGAGACATTGTGCTAATTGCAAGTATCAGGTCCTATACTCCTATGTCACCTGGGATGCAGATTGCTCCAATACGAGCAACGGAGGGAACAAAAACGAAACACAAATAACAACATGCACATGCCTAAATTGTGATACAATGGGACTGTGGTTCTATAGATACAATCTTCGATTTCAGAGATAAACAACCTATGAGAGGGTTGTACCAAGTGCCTAGAGCATTATTTAGGTACAAACATGATTAACTAGGATATTAGTGTTTTCTACTAACACATATCAAGTCTGTACAATAAACAACTGTGCCGTTTTGCGATTTTCTTGAAGTATTATCTTTGTATGTGTTTTTCGTGTACAATTTATAGCGTAAACAACTACATCAATATGCTTTTAAAGCTGAACAAAGTCCAGCAAGCAAACATCTAACTAAGGTCAACTGGACCAACAAATGAAATTTATTTTCCTCAATATTGAGGAGGCCAAGGGATTGGGCTTATGGATGAGGCAATCCCTTACTAGGCATATGATGTTCAGGTTCAAGTCTTACCACTGTCAGTTGCACCATTACTATCCTAAGAAGCACGGATACGGATACGCGGATATGTGATTTTTCCAAAAAGTAGGATATGATACGTTGGGGATACGTTGAATATAAAAATAAAATTCCATAATGATTAAAGTTATCCATTACACGAGTTCACCATTTCACATGCCAAGCCAAAAAAAAAGTTCATTTAACATCATCAAAAAGCCCTAACAGAAGTATCACCAGCCTGATTGACCATGTGTTCAACCAAAAAAAAAAAAAACAGATTCGAACCCTAACAATTTGACCTACAGAAAAAAAAAAAACCTAAACCTAATCGACCATGTGTTCAAAAAAAAAAATGCATCAACCATGTGTTCAAGAGTTGCACAAAATACAGATTACCCCATGTCAATATGGAACGAGAGATTCGAACCCTAAGTCATAGATTTCGAGTAACAGGAAAAAAAAGCCCTAATCGACATGGAAAAAGCCCTATTCGACATGGGGAGAAAGAGAACGAGCCAGAGAAAGAGAGAAAGATACCTTCTTGTCCAGCCCTTCCTTCTTGTCCAGCCCTTCGTCGTGTGTTCGAAAACAAGGGTTAGGGTTTCTGGTTCTTGTACGGAACGAGAGAGAGACCTTGGTTGTTCGTTTCTGGTAATCGTCCAGATCTGTTTCGTTCTTCGTCCTTCTTGGTTGTTGTTGTTGTTGTTGTTGTTGTTGTTGTTGTTGTTGTTGTTGTTCTTCTCTCTCTATCTTTTTTGTTTCAGCGTGAAATGGAAGCTACGTTATTGATTGTCCAAATTCACTAGCCATCCAATTCAAAACAACCAACTAACAATACATCTAGAGAACTAAATCCCATTTATACAACAGTTTCATCTCAAACTGAACAACAGAGAGAAAAAATCTAAGATGAACCAAAATCTCAACAAATACTGTTAGGGAAGCACAATCAGATTAAGGACTAGAGCAAACCCTACTTCTTCTTAGTTCAAAACAACCAACTGATTATCTACAAAAAGAAACGAATCCCATTTATACAACAGTTATTGCTAACGTAGAGAGAGAGAGAGAGAGACTTACGGCCTGAAAACTCAGCAGAGGGAGATCGACGACGACAGACGAAGTGGTGATGGCGGACGGAGAAGACGATGGGGTTGGGGTACGGGCGTGGGTGAATATTGAATTATAGGAGTACTATTGCTTTTCCCTTTTTGGGAAACGGAAGCTGAAAGGGAAGGGACCCGTTTGTGAAAGACCCTTGATCCGCGAGATTACCCAACGGTCCCCGCCCAACCCCATCTTACCCGTGAGTCCCATTTTAAAAATGTGAGCCATTGGATTATCCAACGGCTCGGATGGGAGTCCCGCACAAACAGCAAAATCCGGGATCCCTCATGGGAACCGCTGTGTATGTGTGTGTGTATATATATATATCGGTCATTCTCTCGTAAGAACTATCTTATTTTAACTAAAATGCAGATCTCTCTATTTCTTCTATTTTTCGATCGAATTTCGATAATCCGAGCCGCTCAATGTGTTTAGAACATGATTTTAAGGGTACCGTCAAGGAATCAAAAAAAAAAAAAACCGGTAAGGGCTTCATCTGAGCAGTTTTTATTTAAACCATTCGATAAAAAATAAACAAAAACTGCTCGGATGAAACTCTTCCGGGTCTTTTTTTTTTCTGATTTCTAGAGGGTTCCCTTAAAATCACATTTTGAACACATTGAGCGACTCGAATCATCGAAATTCGATCAGAAAAGGAAGGTCCGCATTTTATTAAAATGAGGTGGTCCTTACGGGAGACTGACTGTATATATATATATATATATATTATGGTTTTGGTTCGGTTCGATTCGAGGATTTGTTAAACTGTACCTGCATTCAGGACCAGCCCAAAGATTTTTAGTGCCTAAAACCTAATAAAAAAGAGTGTATTAAAGAGTAAATACTTAACAATTTTTACAGCAATAATCACAATATGAGAAAGTCAAACCAATATAAAGTTCTACTGATCATTACACACGAACACAAAGTACGAGATCGTCAAGTTTTTGGAGTGGGTTTGGGGTGGAAACGATTTTGGGAGGTGTTATTATGTGGTTTGGAGGAAATAATTTTGGGGATTTAGTGGGTTGTGCACTTGGGCATATTGGATGGCGGGTTGGGCTAACTCATTACCTTTAATTAGGCATTTTTTTTTCTTCATTCTATTGGGTTTAAAAAGAGTCTTACTTAAACCCAAATAGTGAAAATATTGGAGTACCCCTAAAAATTGGAATTTTTGGAATGCCCAAGGCCCAGGCCTCTTGGGCCCTTGGGGTTGGGCCGACTCTGCCCGCATCGATACCCGTTCGATTATCCAAGTTCTCAATCATACTGTTTACATCCGTTTTTGGCACCCAGTCCTAGACGAGCGCTAGAAGGCCATTTAATTAGAATTTGATTAAATTGGACCATGAAATGAAGAATTGTTGGATCAAAATTAATGGGCCAAATCCATGTTAACCGGGCCCGGTTAATTTTAACCCAATCTGGTTATAATTTGAGATTATGGGCTATGAATTATTTTATTTGTGAACCAAAGTAAGGCCCATTTGGTTGGCATGATGAAAACAAGGCCTATTATCTGTAATAGGCCCACGGCCATATTGATAAAAAAATCCCTGAGAAAAGCTCCACGAGGAAAAAAAAAACAGAGTAAATAAAGGGGAATGAGTGCCACATGGCCATTTGACCCAGTCAAATGGCCTGTTATGTTTGGCGGCCCACGAAAGAAGGGAAGAGGGGAGGCCCACTACTTCATATTACCTCTCTCAACTGCCCATGATCAAGAAAACGCATGTGGGGAATTTTCACAACTGCTACAAACCGCCAACTCAATTGAGTGGGGAGTTATATGGGACACATGGCGTCACCAGGGGAGAGGGGGAATTCCATTTACATGCAGGAACCGTGGAGATGCTTGGCCTATAAATACTAGAATTAAAGAAGAAAAAAGGGTTCACACATTAATCAAGCTCAATGCTTACAACTAAAGCCTTTCCAGCGAAGCAACTATCTCTTTTTCTCACATTTACTCAATTACTTCACCAAGTAATTCGGGTTTTCTATCTCTCTCACACCCCTACCTTATTATTACGATATAATAAAGTCATTCATATATCTCTTGTATCCTCTACTTTGTTATTACGATATAATAAAGTACTTCTACGTTGTTACTTCTTTTCTTACACGGTTAGGAAATTATTAAGTTCTCGCTCGTAGAGGCAAAACCACGGATCCCCTACTTTGTTATTACGATATAATAAAGTACTTCTACGTTATTACTTCTTTTCCTACACGGTTCGCTCGTAGAGGCAAAACCACGGACCTTCACTGCAATCCAGCCCTTAGGTTTGCAGCACTTTCGCCCTCACAGATCTAGAAGTCAGAACATGGATGCCCAGTCCTTCACGTTGGACGCCGACAAGTCCTGGCACGCCCGCTCAGTCCTTGAGCCATTTCGGAGCCGAACACATACCCATAGCCACAGGGAATTTTTCGGTTACTGTTCGGGTACGCATCTGTTCTCACTTTGTCATCTCTATGTGTGTGTGAGAAAGAGAACAGCGAGGGACCCATTACAGAAAACCAAGCCCTAGCTCAGAAACACCGTGAATTCGACGAGTAGAAGTTTGGTGGTTGTGGAGATTAATGGGGAGATGAGTAGAACTTTCAGGATCTAAGGCCTCGTTTGGTTGTTGTTAAGTTTCTTCTTGTATGTCATAGGAGAGATGTACCAAAAAAAACAACTATGTTATAAGCACAGGTTTTTCAAAATAGACAGCCCTCACAGATGAAATTTGGACACATTTTGGATCCCACAAAGATGATCGGAGTCGCTCATTTTATTCAAAACATCTTGTTTAGCTTATTTTCTGAAGCAAAGTTAGGTATTTCGTAAACCCCTTTTACAAGATCCAAATGAGCTGATTTTTTGCAGGGACTTTAAACAAAGATGTTTTGAACAAAATGGGTGGCTCCGATCATTTTTGTGGAATCCAAAATGTGTCCAAATATCATCTGTGCGGGCTGTCTATTTTGAAAAATCTGTGTCGGTATAATTACTGGAAAAAAAAACTACCGGCCCAAATTTGAATTTAGACGGGGATTTTTTTCCCCCAATTTTTGTCTACGTACACTATCTAGTTTCACTACCTCCCTAAAATGACGTCGTTTTGGGGAGTTCCAAACAAAACCAAAATTGAAACTCAGTCGCGTGCTAAAATCTTTCCCTTCCCCTTCCCTCCACTTTCACGATACAGATAAGATAGGGGGGCGACCACCACAGCCCAATCCCAGCGCTCCCTCACCTCCGACGACTGCTACTGTCTCCGCCTTCTGCGCACTCCTAAAAGGGATGGCATGCCAGATTGTGAGGATCTCAATTTCCTTATTTATAACAGTTGAATTTATAAACCTAAGCCAGCATTCCTAATATACCAAAAAGGAAAATAAGGTATATGGCGATGAAACAAAATCAACTCTAATTCTTCTTGATCAAGTAACCTACAAAACAGGAATATAAAATATAATTAAAGTAGCTAGTTAGGAAACTAAAAGAAGGGAATTAATTAAGTTTGTGTGCAACTCATAAAAGTGGAGATCAGTACCATGAATCAATCAACATGGTAAACCCTTAGATTTTCTTTTTATTCGTTCCACCAAAGCTACCCTAGTTGTTAGCCCGTTTCCTATTTAAATCTACCCATTTGCCACCTTCGAAGCTATATATATGTACATAGGTCACACTTCAAACGCCAAACCACTTCTCTTCTACTAGTTCCTCTCTCTCTCACAAATAATAATAAAGGAGAGATAGCCAACACCATGGATCCTCAAGTCTGCCTCCATATTTGCCCCCACTGCGACAAGTGTCTTGCGGTAATACAAAATACATATATATATATATATATTTGTTTGTGTGTGTGAGGTCAAGTACTCTAACTAACTAATAGCAGGCTTAATTTGGTGGTTTGAATGGGTTAGACGCCTTAGGTATTTTGCAATTTAATGATTTGGATTAGTAGTCTTTCTTGTAATACTAATGTTTATTCTGCTACTTTTGGTTGACAACTTGCCAACTAAGTAGTTATATGGCGGGTGAGGCATATGATTGTCATATGATATTGTCGTAGACGTGTCAATTTAGTTGGGATGTTACTCTTTTCGTTGTGAAGACGTTTTTGTATATCTCTCGTTATTGTAACTCTTTGTATCCGGTTCTACTTCGGTTATTTATAAAATCTTTTCTTTCGTTGTTCAAAAAAAAAAAAAAACTACTACTCGATCCCTCCGTCCCATTTTGTTTGATCACCTTTCTTTATTGGGCTGCAATTTTTCATAATTGAAAACCACCAAAAGGACAAAGTTCTGACACGATTAAAGTAATTGTATTGTTCTAAAGAGTACTTTTGAAAAACTATGCCTTTTTCAACCCAAAGCCTTTGAGTCAATAAATTAGGAGAATTTCCGTAATCAGCAAATCAATTGGGTCGGAAGGAGTAATACTTACTAAAATCAAAGTACTAACTGATAATTATCTTTCCTCAAAAAATTAACAATATTATGTTCTCTCCATCCATTGCCACTTATCATTTATAATTTATTTCCAAGTTAAAAATTAACAATATATTATATGACATCTCTCTCTCTCTCTCAGGTTAGGGTTCCACTGGGAACACCGTTGACTAAAAAAGTGACATGCGCGGCATGCGGGAAGAGCTCGGATGTTTTCGCAAGACCAGTCCAGGTTCCACTCTCAACATTGTTTATTTGTTTTTTGTATACACTCACACTCACAAATATATATACACAGTAGGCTTTCTCGGCACGTTTGTCGAGAAACTGCGTGCACACTGTGCAATTGAGCTTTTTTGGGTCACTTGCCGGATGTAATTCAATGATCGGATCTGTTCATACAAGTGTGCTTTATAAGCATGTTAATTGAAAACCAATCAATTTGTAAACAAAAAAAAATCTAAACTGTATTTTGGTGGTTCAGATCCAGAGTGCGTGCGAAACATCGTTTCGATTTGTTCTTTTTTACTATTTTACATTCATATTCGTCTTCAATTACAATGATTTTTAAACTGCGGTTATGCTTTTTCCCGAGACCTACAATACAGAAGAAACCAATCATCCAATTAAATCCGGTAAGTGGCCGGAAAAACCACAACTACAAGGTGGTTAGTTTCTCGCCAAACTGCCGCGCGAAAAGCCTATTCCATTACAATAAAAAGCTAATTAATTCAATCTCTTAATACAAACACTGCGTACTTATTTAAGAGCCTACGAGGGCGTGTGTCAACGCTTTTAGATTCCATTCTGAAAAATGGAATCCTGAAAATTCTGAATTTAAAAATATTGATTTTTTTTTTTTGTAAAAAAAATATATATCGAAGTAAAGACTATGACAAATACTAGTAGTATATATTGCTTTCGATCATTGGATTTTCTTTTCATTCGGTTACTAGCTAGGCCGAAAAATAAGAAAGGAAATAGTAAACCTAATTGCAGCTTCCTCTTTTTTTTTTTTATCTCCTCGTATTCCATATTTCCATATCTTAGATGAAAATAATTAAATAAAGGAGAAATTTTTGTGTCTAAATTCCAGCCATGGCAGCCTTCATCGCAGCCTCCCCAAGAACAGTTGGCTATACAGCGTATGTTTATCGATATTTTCCTTCGTTTCTTTCGATTACTATGTGATCAGTAAATTAATGATCTAGACCGATTATCGTTCTCATGAATTTTGGGATTTTTTGGATTAATCGTTTTGCAGGTCGTGAGATGGGACCTCCACTGGCCAGAATCAATCCTTTTTCCCAGTAAGAATCTAATTCCACATAAATTTACCTATATTTTCTAGAAAATTTTAAACTACCCCTCTTATTTTTCAATTGAGACTTATTTTATTTCATGAACCCCTACCCACTACTGAATTTTATTTCTTCATTCCACCCCCAATTTTCAGAAATTTTCCATTTTTTCGTTTCCTAAGTAAAGAGAGAATTTTTAAGTAGCATTCCTAATGAGATTATATGTATATATATCATGATAACATATTGAATATATTGCTTATCTACGGATAGACTTATATGAAAAGTATGGTTCTAGGTAAGTTTTGAAATTAATCTACTAATTAAACAATATACCACAATAATAGGTATTTGTATTTCAGAACTACGAGTCCACGAGGACCATGATGCCTAGTATTACTCCTCCTTTCGTCTCATTTCGTTGATCCTTTTATAAGAATTCCAACTTCTTGTGGGACATGCAAACAATATTATTTTCTAATTTTCTCCCAGTTCTTTTCAATTTCGAATAAATGATAGCTTTGAAGAGTGGCAAAATTTTTGTTTTGATCTTTCCACTTGGAAATTCATTACGGGACATTCTACAATGGAATATCAAGAACACATATTTTGTGATGAAAGGAGTACACTAAATTCCTCATGACCGATTAGATTTTCTATTCCGCTATTTAAAATGCTACTAGTATTTAGTGAAACAGAATTGTTATTTTTACATATTATCACTAAATTTTGCATCATATCTCAAGTGTTCTGTTTTTGTGTGTATTTTGCCATGATAGGGAGGAGATAGAGCACCAGAATTCTGCTAAAAGTACGTGTTATTATCTCTCATCAAGAGAATAAATTCTTTACACCGCCGGTGTAAAGAATTTAATCTCTATTATCAATACGCATAGCGTCTTTAATTATTTGTTTCATTAATTAATTTCTAATGCATGCAAATTATAAAGTGGGCCAGGAACATTCTGAAGTAATTCTCCTTTTTTTTTATTTATTGGGAAAAAAAAATCATTAACAATCTCGACAAGGGTGCAGCAATTTTGGGTGCATCAACATCGTAAGTACACATTTTCAGTTAACCAATATTTTTCTGTTAAATTAATTAAACGGAAAAACAAAACTCATTTCCCTGTGAATTGAAAATTCTTGAAATGCTAAATTAATCAGCTACTCCTTAAAAAGACTGTATTTTTGAATCAAGAAACGATAGTGAGGAAAATAATAATAATCAAGAATCTGTGCATGGAGGCTGGAGCCAAAGAAAACGTGAGTTGAAAAAAAAAAAAAAGTTTAACTGAATTTCCTATTATTTTCCTTTCCCTTGTGGATTTTTCTCTCTGTATATAATTATAGTTATATCTCTTATCTTTCATTTTTTGTGTGTGTGCGCAAGCACGTGCGCAAAATTGATGTTTAATTAGTTGGTGTTGCATGCAGGAATGAAGTGACATAGCACTGTGCTGCAGAAGTACCAGTGAAGACAACTAGGGCTTTTCATATTATGATTTAATTTCCTTTATGTAGCTTCTAATTACTTCTAAGGCAACACTACTATTGGAGTTGAAATTATGCAGTATTAGATACAAGTAAAAGTTGTTTTTTTTTCTTTTCTTCCAAATATTGTGTGCTATCTGCTATCTGTCGAATTCGATCAGTCCCTATATCAACAACTATCTACCATCCGCGATGATTCTGAGTTCGATCGAATGGGTCGCAAATTAACTTGCAGAGCATGAGTTTGTATGTATATAAAGGTCCTTCTTGACTCGTTTTGTTCAACCAGATAGAGGAATTGTATAAAACTATCTGTCTAAGGCGATCATATAATATTTGGTATTGGGTTAACTTCTGTTCAAGTAAGGTATAACTTCACAAAAGGGTGGCATGAATATACTTACCTTACGGTGTGTAGTACTATTAATTCCGGCAACATAGTATATTCAGAATGCTTTCTTGTAAACTTACATCGGTCATAATTTTGAACTTTTTCGATTCGTCTCAACACAAACGATTAATCCCAAAAAATATGACGAAAAGCTAAACAAAAAATTATACTCCGTAAAAAATAAAAAATACAGAAATAAGTTTCAGATTATAAATTTACAAGAACGCAGGGAGTAAATGTACTTACGTTTTTAGAGGAAGTTAGCTCCTATTAGTGATTTTTTTTCGGGGTGCTATAAAAGTGAATGTCAATTCTTATTGTCATTGTCTCCCCTTTGTGGAAGGTCTTGGGTTCGAGCTCCACAGTGAGCAGGCCCTTTAGCGGGCCAGGGCTATGGATAGCTTCTGATCTCCCCGTGCTAACTCTAACACCCCCATTAACCCCCGCTGATGTATATCCCTGTGACAAAAAAAAAAACATTTAAAGTGGCGGATCAAAAAAAAAAAAAACACACACACTATAAAGTGGTGCATTTGGAGTCTGCCAGTATGGGTTGTTAGGCTGGAAGTCCCGATTGAACTTGAAACGTGTCTTTAGACAACCTTCGGGAATGTAAACTTGGTTGGAGTACATCTAATCGTCTGGGTATTTAGTGTCTTTTGTCCTTTAATTTTGTATTTTTTTTCGTTTGAGACTCCTAATTAAATGTTAGGTAGTTTAAAAGTGTTGTTGTTGCGTCAGGACATGGTTGGGTTAGGATGAAAGACATCGATTGCCTTGTGATTTACTCGTTTTGTATTTGTTAGACGATTAGTTTGCTTTGTCCATATTCTTTGTATTGATTTCTGTTTTGTAAGTGTCACTGGGCGTTAATCAATACATTATATATATGTATAATGTTGGGCCGTCATTTTCTGATGAAAATTAAGGGCCGTCCTTATAGATCTATTTCGGCTAAATAATCTTCCAGAATCATTTTATTTTCTATTTTATATGTTTTTCGCTTTAACTAATTTTGACAATTTTTTATGAATTATTAGTCTGTCTCGACGAGAGTAATCTAAAAAATAAAAAAATTATGTTCAAAGCCAACTTTTTTAGATAAAGACAAAACTAATCCAAAACGGACTACTGTTTTGAATTATTTTTGTCTTTATTCAAAAAAGTTTAAGTTTTGAACTTTCAGATTCTTCTCATCGAGATAAATCAAAAATCAAAAATCCATAATCTACTTTTGGAAGTGTCATAGCAAATCTGTTCCTCACTCTACTTTTTCTTGTTTCCCTGAGGAAAAAAAGGTTACCATGAATATTCCTGTTTAAATTAGCTAATAAAATTTCTACACGAGGATATAATTTGAGGTGGTGGTAAGAATTTTACTTCAGACTGTTAGAATTTGTAGCTCATACGTTATATATGAAGAGATACAAAGAAGTTCTAGAAAGTGGCTATTTGCTGGGCCGAAGGCCTGTGGGTTGGGGGTGCAGGGACCGTAGCCCCCGCGGTATAAGAGTATCTCCACTCCTTACTCAAACCTTTACTCAAACTCAAATTTGAGTAAAAAACCTCCAAAATCCACCTCCTCTCCTTACCCAAACCCTATACCAAATTTGGTTTTTACTCAAATTCTTTCATAAATTTGGTATTGAACCAAATCCTTCACCAAATTTTCAGGTGGTGGTTGCTAGTGGTAGGTTGTGGTTGTGATGGTGGTCAGCACTGGTGGTCGTGGTTGCTAGTGGTAGTTGTGATGCTAGGGAGGTGTCGATCTAGAGTTCTGGGAGGTGCCGTTCTAGGTTTCTAGCCAACCTAGGGTTCTGGGTGTTTGAAGCTGCAGAGAGAGAGAGAGAGAGAGAGAGAGAGAGAGAGAGAGAGAGAGAGAGAGAGAGAGAGAGAGAGAGAGAGAGA
>JAOTQK010000024.1:15356744-15369074 GCA_025642025.1 Rhododendron ferrugineum | reverse complement strand
ATTGGGCACCACGTGGCGATGCCCCAAGACCACTGAATAATGGCTCTGCAGCGGTGGCCCAATTTCGTGTCTAATTCAGTACTTGTGAAGGTTGCCTTTTGACTTTTGCATATACTTTGCTTCTGGCTGGATCATCCATTTTCCTGCAATATCAGTTTTCCCTTAAGGAAAATTACCAGTCCATGTTCGGATATTGGATATGTGGAGATTTACCACCTTAGACTTCCACTGATTACTAGCTTGTGATACAAAGAAACCTTTCGGCCACTTTTACAAAATCCTAACCTTTTACGTATTTCATCTTCAGGAACTCTCGAAAAAAAAATTTGTTAGAGCTTGTCCCACATTGCTTAATTATAACCTTGCAAACTAGTATATGAGCTTGGCAGCCTCTCCACTCATTATTCATTGGTTTTGAGTTGGATGCTTTACCAATTGTTATGTTATAACTTATACCTCACAACCACACAATCTACGTGAACAAGTAACTCTGATATAGAATAGCTACTGGTAGTTTGCTACAATACGAAAAATCTATACACCATTCATAGGAGTGTATATGCGATACTCTAATTCGTCAGTCTGTCTCTAAGTTGTACATCTTTTACATATTGACTGGAAATTGAAATGGTAAGGATAATTAGAGCATTGGAGAACCAAGTATTTGTGTGATTATGAAGTTATCTCGTTATTATGTACCCCAACAATATCCATTTTTAATTATCGGAACGACTTATACCGCAAACTGTCGTAGTAAGCAGTTTCTACTTTTAACTGCTACATATCTTAAGAGTGAATTGTCACATTCAGAAAATGATGAACTTTGCTTTGATGATTGATGCTGATAAAACTTTATGATTACGATACGCCTTTTTCATCGACTTGCTTTGTGCTACCCTAGAGAATCCGACTGCTTTACGAAGCATATATTTGCTGAATGTCAAGAGTTCTAGTTACAACAGCATTTGTGACTTTTTTCTTTTGCAACTTATTGGTCTTGCTGGAGTTTCCCTGGTACTCTACTTTTAATGTGGGGAGTCGGAGTATTCATCACTGTCAGTACATTTTGAGGTTTGTAGTGATGGATTTTGACTGTTTGTCTGCAGTATGGACGATTACCAAATAATCAGAATATAACCCCAAAGATTAGCAGTGGAATGATCATGCAGCTCGGTTCTAATAGTGCAGCGACATCAAAAGCATGCTATTTGGAGTCCTCTAAGAAATTGCCGGGTAAAGTTCTAATGACAAGTAAAGTTGGACATCTCAATTCTATCTCTGAAGAGGAAGATGATGTCTGCCGACCTGCCGATCAAAAAAAAGATGTTTGCCGACCTGCCAATCAAAAAAAAGATGTCGACCGACTCTGCCGTACCTGTCTCAAAGGTGAAGTCTCTCGAAGCTATTTTTTTCATTAGGCAATTAAATTTTTTTTTTTTATGGCTAAACATGGACTTGCTACCCCGGCTGCAGCACATTAGTAGTTTATCTGGTCTGTTCTATTTTAACTCGCTATATTTTGAATACTATTTTGACAGAGTTTGTACCGATAGATCCTGAGATAACTGCACAGTGTGGTCATATGTATCACCTCAAATGCATGTACGAGTGGCTGGAGAGAAGTGGAAAATGCCCAGTTTGTGCGAAGGTAATATATTTCATTGTGCTTTGTTACTCTATGCTACACAGTTTCCTTTACATTCAACATGATATGTGTGTTCCTTGCTTAAGATGCATTGTCAGAGCCAGACTATTTGTATGAAACCACACTTTTAAGTTGTATGTCCATTAGGTCTCCGAGTTGGCGAAGTACACTACAATGAAAGTATGTCTTTTGAGTCATATAATCTACTGATTTGGGGCAAAATTATGTAAAGGTTTCTAGTTTAGATGCTGTTTCTTATATCTGTGGTTTTATAAGGGTGAGCTTTCTATCCAAGGGATTGCTTCATACGGACACCTACAAAGGCATTGGATACTAGTAGATAAGGGTAGGCGCCAAAACAAGTGAGGATTGCCGTCGAGTGAGCATCAATAGAGTGGACCACCATGGACATCGGTTGTAGAAATCATGGCGTGCTAATACCTAACGTCTCGCATGGCGACCAGATGTTCATAACCTATTGGAACTGTGAAGGAACTAGGGGTAACCTTGACCCAAAGTGTTTAACACTCATGTTTTCTATAATTAGTGTTCGCATCCTCTAATTATAGAAACTCACACATCCAGGGTCAAAGTACCTATGAGCCGGAACTCTCAAGTTTGGAATCATGGGTGCATCCGTGCTTGGGCACCCTCCTTATGCAAGTCGATTTCAAGGGTGGGTTGAGTTCTCTACCCTAGGATTTATATCAGTGTCTCAATTACCAAGACTCGAACGACTTGTGGCGAAGCTTTGTTGCCACAACATAGGTTTCGTTTAATTAATTTGGAAGTTGCAATGTACGGGGCTCCTGCACTCCGGGATCTGCGAAGGATTACGTACAAACCCTAATTTGGAAGTTGCAATGTATGGGGCTCCCGCATTCCGGGATCTGCGAAGGATTGCGTACACTCTGTTGCCCTGCATGTGGAGATGTTTTCGCAAAGCACATGCTCCTTGGCATGGATTATAATATACTATTACCTAAACAATTGTATGACAAAACAGGATCGCAGAACCGTTACAGATGGAAACGGGTTTAATCAATCGAGTTCCTATCCAAGTCAAAACACACAATAGTCTACACATGAGTTAGAAAACTATAGCAATGGATACAGAATTGTGCTTGAATAATCTAGATCAATGTTCTATTTGTCAAGCTTATTTCGTATTTTCGTTACTCAATTTCTACCTCACCAAGGAATGTTATGAGAAAGATGCAATTTGCAAAGATAATTGG
This sequence comes from Rhododendron ferrugineum, assembly GCA_025642025.1. Lineage (NCBI taxonomy): Eukaryota > Viridiplantae > Streptophyta > Magnoliopsida > Ericales > Ericaceae > Rhododendron > Rhododendron ferrugineum. The sequence continues at coordinate 15,366,191 of JAOTQK010000024.1, read as the reverse complement.
ACTATTCTTCTAAGATACACTCTCTACTCTAAAATGAGAAGGTATGATGGCTTTATTAATTTTGCTTGGATTTGTATGACATGCCGGAGACTTCTTAAGATCATCCTTTATGTCCTTTACCAATGACTTGATAGTTTACATCACGAGAGTGTCTTAATTATTTTGTTTTCCTAAGGCGGTTGATGGCAGTTGACGAAACAACTTGATCTCAATTGCAAAGACCGAAAAAGATAGAAAGGGTGCAAGGAAAAGAAGACGAAAAATCCAGCAAACTGTGAGTTGCCGGCCAGTAGCGTGAAAGTACTCATTGTGAAGCTTCTAATCTACTGTAGGTGACTACATTTTTTTCTTTGACAGGTTGAGGATAACTTTTCCCTCATTTGTTAGTTAAATTTGCTATAGCAGAGGGTATATGGATGAGCCGAGAAAAACTCATTACTGAGAATTCAGGCGTGCTTGTGCTTGGTTGTGTGTTTAGTTTTTTTGGCTTGGTTTGCTTTAATGGCAATGTTACAGATGAACTCATTGACTTGTTACTGTTCTTAACTTTCTTAAAAGAGCACCTCTAAAAGCCCTTATCTTTCTCATATTCGATCCTGGATAAGCTACGAGTTACTTGAATATTGGCCTCTTTTGGGGGATAAGATCAAATGAATACATATCAAGACACATATGCTCCATGATCTGAACTGCAATTTCTTTGGAAGTCCATAAAAGGGCATACCTGTTCAAGGTACTTTCTGCTAATATAGCACTATCTGTGTTGCATATTTAGCCACGTCCATTTCCAGAACTTGGTCATGTGAAATCTAAATTTTTGATAACTCGTTCGGGCCAGTTTACATGCACCTTGACTAATCCCAGGGCTCAATCCTACCACCCACTTGCGGAGAGCCCAATTAAAGCTGGCTCTGTATGTATTGGCCCCAAATGAGTTGATAACACTTGGTAGGTCTGAACCTGAGACCTTAGGGGGGAGCAAACCCTCAAGTCTGATGTCTTGACCACCAGGCCAACCCGTTGGAGTTAATGTGACATCTAAATTGGTGGGCCAAATGTTGATATTGCATATATCTATAGAAGTGATATTTTGTCCTATCCCTCCCCCTAGATTGCATGTTTTAATTCAATTGATCTTCTTGTGCATAGAAAGACAGACTGTAATGGCCTCAATGGAGGGACAACTCCTTATTCATTAGTGTCTCAACTTGAGGGACAAGGCTGGGCCCTTGTGCCCCTGTTCGAGACCTTTCTAAGTGCTGTATTTAGCCCAAGTTGTGACCCTGCTAGCTAGTGCTAGCAGACAAAGGTAGAGGTGGGTCAGTTTCACAAAAGCCTTAGAGAACATCTGCTCAGCTCTGCTGGCATTTGAGGAGTGGAAGTCACCTCGCGATCAGGAGTCTACAAAGTCTTTGGTCCAGGTTCGACCACCACCACGTGTTATCAATTCATGTGTAATTAGGCCAGTTTATAGTTCACATGGGATTTCGTCCCGGCTTTAATTGGGTTCCCTCGTCGTAAACGGTGAGATTAGTCACCCGAACTCTTGTGGTTTCTTTTTGTCAAAGGTTCAAGTGACGACAGAAAAGCCGCCGCCTCCTCTGTTCGCCTGATGTTGCTCAAACGCAGAACCAATCAGGACAATCCCAGTAGAGTTTTAAACGATGAAAAAAAAAAAACCTGAGAGTTCCGATCAGGACAATCCCAGTAGAGTTTCAATGGTGAAGAGCCAACAACCCACTTTGGATTTGTTTGTTTTGTCATGGGAGTGGATGGTGATATGATAATTAAGGGCACAAGACCTAGAACTGAGGGCATGAGATGGGACTATTGGGAGAACCATAACCATGGAATGTGACTTTTGAAATGCATGGTGCCACTGCCTACTGCCTAGCTACAGAAAACAACCAAGCATGTTTATCACTATAGGCATCTTCCCTTTTTTTTTTTTTGTGATTGATTGATGGTTGTTTTTCTTCATCTTTATCACTATAGGCCCGTACTTATCTACTCCAGCGGGCTGCTTCTTATGCCTGTGAAATCAAGATCATCGTAGCCGTCCATCCGATATGCTTATATTTTCACTTTACGACCATTTATTTGGTAATAATTGGATGCCAGATAGTCTTGTGCTTTTTTTTTTTTTTAACAGAAGCAAATGGTTTCATTCATGAAAATTCTTCCGGCACTGAACAGCTACTTTAATTGAAAGCGCAGACTAAGAAACTACGACACAAATCCACCAAGCGAAAGATAAACATATGACAAGAAGAAAAGAAGGAAAAACTCATGCCTAATATACACGAGTCTGAATTGACAGTGAAAATGAATGTTCAATTATTTTCGTTTGACCAAAAAAAGAAAAGAAAATGAATGTTCAATTGAACCATCCAAGTCTATGAACATATAAATGATGATTGTTACACATCGGATGTCGAAGTAATTGTCATCGTGCAATGCCGTGTGCCATCCCATGCAGAGTTTGGGCATGCACGTGCATGTGGTCACAAAACCCGGCTCTGACTATGATGCTTCCAAACCATTTGGGAGCATCATGCTCCCAAGTCTCTTTTTTTTTTATTCTATGATAAGTATTGACAGCAACGTGGTAAGTGTTGTCAACAAGCAGTGGCGGACCCATGTATTTGACATAATTGGGAAATCAATTTTCTTTGTAACCGTAATATATGAGTTATTGTTAAGCACATTCACACCAAAATAATTGTAGCATTCATGATAAAGTAACAATTTTAAAGTGTGTGTGTGTGTGTGCGTGTGTATATATATATATATATATATATATACGGGGCGGTTCAATGGACATCCAAAAAAAACACCTCAAATCTCAATCTCATAGTTCCCGATCAAATTTTTATGATCCAAACCGTTCAATGTGTGTAGAATGTGATTTTAAGAGTGCCCGCAAGAAATAAGCAAAACATATGATCGGGAACTGTGAGGTGTTTTTTTAGGTGTCTAATTAGTTGTCTCCGGAACCGCCACACACACACACACACACACACACACACACACACATATATATATATATATATATATATATGTGTGTGTGTGTGTGTGTGTGTGTGTGTGTGTGTGGCGGTTCCGGAGACAACTAATTAGACACCTAAAAAAACACCTCACAGTTCCCGATCATATGTTTTGCTTATTTCTTGCGGGCACTCTTAAAATCACATTCTACACACATTGAACGGTTTGGATCATAAAAATTTGATCGGGAACTATGAGATTGAGATTTGAGGTGTTTTTTTTGGATGTCCATTGAACCGCCCCGTATATATATATATATATATATATATACACACGCACACACACACACACACTTTAAAATTGTTACTTTATCATGAATGCTACAATTATTTTGGTGTGAATGTGCTTAACAATAACTCATATATTACGGTTACAAAGAAAATTGATTTCCCAATTATGTCAAATACATGGGTCCGCCACTGCTTGTTGACAACACTTACCACGTTGCTGTCAATACTTATCATAGAATAAAAAAAAAAGAGACTTGGGAGCATGATGCTCCCAAATGGTTTGGAAGCATCATAGTCAGAGCCGGGTTTTGTGACCACATGCACGTGCATGCCCAAACTCTGCATGGGATGGCACACGGCATTGCACGATGACAATTACTTCGACATCCGATGTGTAACAATCATCATTTATATGTTCATAGACTTGGATGGTTCAATTGAACATTCATTTTCTTTTCTTTTTTTGGTCAAACGAAAATAATTGAACATTCATTTTCACTGTCAATTCAGACTCGTGTATATTAGGCATGAGTTTTTCCTTCTTTTCTTCTTGTCATATGTTTATCTTTCGCTTGGTGGATTTGTGTCGTAGTTTCTTAGTCTGCGCTTTCAATTAAAGTAGCTGTTCAGTGCCGGAAGAATTTTCATGAATGAAACCATTTGCTTCTGTTAAAAAAAAAAAAAAGCACAAGACTATCTGGCATCCAATTATTACCAAATAAATGGTCGTAAAGTGAAAATATAAGCATATCGGATGGACGGCTACGATGATCTTGATTTCACAGGCATAAGAAGCAGCCCGCTGGAGTAGATAAGTACGGGCCTATAGTGATAAAGATGAAGAAAAACAACCATCAATCAATCACAAAAAAAAAAAAAGGGAAGATGCCTATAGTGATAAACATGCTTGGTTGTTTTCTGTAGCTAGGCAGTAGGCAGTGGCACCATGCATTTCAAAAGTCACATTCCATGGTTATGGTTCTCCCAATAGTCCCATCTCATGCCCTCAGTTCTAGGTCTTGTGCCCTTAATTATCATATCACCATCCACTCCCATGACAAAACAAACAAATCCAAAGTGGGTTGTTGGCTCTTCACCATTGAAACTCTACTGGGATTGTCCTGATCGGAACTCTCAGGTTTTTTTTTTTTCATCGTTTAAAACTCTACTGGGATTGTCCTGATTGGTTCTGCGTTTGAGCAACATCAGGCGAACAGAGGAGGCGGCGGCTTTTCTGTCGTCACTTGAACCTTTGACAAAAAGAAACCACAAGAGTTCGGGTGACTAATCTCACCGTTTACGACGAGGGAACCCAATTAAAGCCGGGACGAAATCCCATGTGAACTATAAACTGGCCTAATTACACATGAATTGATAACACGTGGTGGTGGTCGAACCTGGACCAAAGACTTTGTAGACTCCTGATCGCGAGGTGACTTCCACTCCTCAAATGCCAGCAGAGCTGAGCAGATGTTCTCTAAGGCTTTTGTGAAACTGACCCACCTCTACCTTTGTCTGCTAGCACTAGCTAGCAGGGTCACAACTTGGGCTAAATACAGCACTTAGAAAGGTCTCGAACAGGGGCACAAGGGCCCAGCCTTGTCCCTCAAGTTGAGACACTAATGAATAAGGAGTTGTCCCTCCATTGAGGCCATTACAGTCTGTCTTTCTATGCACAAGAAGATCAATTGAATTAAAACATGCAATCTAGGGGGAGGGATAGGACAAAATATCACTTCTATAGATATATGCAATATCAACATTTGGCCCACCAATTTAGATGTCACATTAACTCCAACGGGTTGGCCTGGTGGTCAAGACATCAGACTTGAGGGTTTGCTCCCCCCTAAGGTCTCAGGTTCAGACCTACCAAGTGTTATCAACTCATTTGGGGCCAATACATACAGAGCCAGCTTTAATTGGGCTCTCCGCAAGTGGGTGGTAGGATTGAGCCCTGGGATTAGTCAAGGTGCATGTAAACTGGCCCGAACGAGTTATCAAAAATTTAGATTTCACATGACCAAGTTCTGGAAATGGACGTGGCTAAATATGCAACACAGATAGTGCTATATTAGCAGAAAGTACCTTGAACAGGTATGCCCTTTTATGGACTTCCAAAGAAATTGCAGTTCAGATCATGGAGCATATGTGTCTTGATATGTATTCATTTGATCTTATCCCCCAAAAGAGGCCAATATTCAAGTAACTCGTAGCTTATCCAGGATCGAATATGAGAAAGATAAGGGCTTTTAGAGGTGCTCTTTTAAGAAAGTTAAGAACAGTAACAAGTCAATGAGTTCATCTGTAACATTGCCATTAAAGCAAACCAAGCCAAAAAAACTAAACACACAACCAAGCACAAGCACGCCTGAATTCTCAGTAATGAGTTTTTCTCGGCTCATCCATATACCCTCTGCTATAGCAAATTTAACTAACAAATGAGGGAAAAGTTATCCTCAACCTGTCAAAGAAAAAAATGTAGTCACCTACAGTAGATTAGAAGCTTCACAATGAGTACTTTCACGCTACTGGCCGGCAACTCACAGTTTGCTGGATTTTTCGTCTTCTTTTCCTTGCACCCTTTCTATCTTTTTCGGTCTTTGCAATTGAGATCAAGTTGTTTCGTCAACTGCCATCAACCGCCTTAGGAAAACAAAATAATTAAGACACTCTCGTGATGTAAACTATCAAGTCATTGGTAAAGGACATAAAGGATGATCTTAAGAAGTCTCCGGCATGTCATACAAATCCAAGCAAAATTAATAAAGCCATCATACCTTCTCATTTTAGAGTAGAGAGTGTATCTTAGAAGAATAGTCCAATTATCTTTGCAAATTGCATCTTTCTCATAACATTCCTTGGTGAGGTAGAAATTGAGTAACGAAAATACGAAATAAGCTTGACAAATAGAACATTGATCTAGATTATTCAAGCACAATTCTGTATCCATTGCTATAGTTTTCTAACTCATGTGTAGACTATTGTGTGTTTTGACTTGGATAGGAACTCGATTGATTAAACCCGTTTCCATCTGTAACGGTTCTGCGATCCTGTTTTGTCATACAATTGTTTAGGTAATAGTATATTATAATCCATGCCAAGGAGCATGTGCTTTGCGAAAACATCTCCACATGCAGGGCAACAGAGTGTACGCAATCCTTCGCAGATCCCGGAATGCGGGAGCCCCATACATTGCAACTTCCAAATTAGGGTTTGTACGTAATCCTTCGCAGATCCCGGAGTGCAGGAGCCCCGTACATTGCAACTTCCAAATTAATTAAACGAAACCTATGTTGTGGCAACAAAGCTTCGCCACAAGTCGTTCGAGTCTTGGTAATTGAGACACTGATATAAATCCTAGGGTAGAGAACTCAACCCACCCTTGAAATCGACTTGCATAAGGAGGGTGCCCAAGCACGGATGCACCCATGATTCCAAACTTGAGAGTTCCGGCTCATAGGTACTTTGACCCTGGATGTGTGAGTTTCTATAATTAGAGGATGCGAACACTAATTATAGAAAACATGAGTGTTAAACACTTTGGGTCAAGGTTACCCCTAGTTCCTTCACAGTTCCAATAGGTTATGAACATCTGGTCGCCATGCGAGACGTTAGGTATTAGCACGCCATGATTTCTACAACCGATGTCCATGGTGGTCCACTCTATTGATGCTCACTCGACGGCAATCCTCACTTGTTTTGGCGCCTACCCTTATCTACTAGTATCCAATGCCTTTGTAGGTGTCCGTATGAAGCAATCCCTTGGATAGAAAGCTCACCCTTATAAAACCACAGATATAAGAAACAGCATCTAAACTAGAAACCTTTACATAATTTTGCCCCAAATCAGTAGATTATATGACTCAAAAGACATACTTTCATTGTAGTGTACTTCGCCAACTCGGAGACCTAATGGACATACAACTTAAAAGTGTGGTTTCATACAAATAGTCTGGCTCTGACAATGCATCTTAAGCAAGGAACACACATATCATGTTGAATGTAAAGGAAACTGTGTAGCATAGAGTAACAAAGCACAATGAAATATATTACCTTCGCACAAACTGGGCATTTTCCACTTCTCTCCAGCCACTCGTACATGCATTTGAGGTGATACATATGACCACACTGTGCAGTTATCTCAGGATCTATCGGTACAAACTCTGTCAAAATAGTATTCAAAATATAGCGAGTTAAAATAGAACAGACCAGATAAACTACTAATGTGCTGCAGCCGGGGTAGCAAGTCCATGTTTAGCCATAAAAAAAAAAAATTTAATTGCCTAATGAAAAAAATAGCTTCGAGAGACTTCACCTTTGAGACAGGTACGGCAGAGTCGGTCGACATCTTTTTTTTGATTGGCAGGTCGGCAAACATCTTTTTTTTGATCGGCAGGTCGGCAGACATCATCTTCCTCTTCAGAGATAGAATTGAGATGTCCAACTTTACTTGTCATTAGAACTTTACCCGGCAATTTCTTAGAGGACTCCAAATAGCATGCTTTTGATGTCGCTGCACTATTAGAACCGAGCTGCATGATCATTCCACTGCTAATCTTTGGGGTTATATTCTGATTATTTGGTAATCGTCCATACTGCAGACAAACAGTCAAAATCCATCACTACAAACCTCAAAATGTACTGACAGTGATGAATACTCCGACTCCCCACATTAAAAGTAGAGTACCAGGGAAACTCCAGCAAGACCAATAAGTTGCAAAAGAAAAAAGTCACAAATGCTGTTGTAACTAGAACTCTTGACATTCAGCAAATATATGCTTCGTAAAGCAGTCGGATTCTCTAGGGTAGCACAAAGCAAGTCGATGAAAAAGGCGTATCGTAATCATAAAGTTTTATCAGCATCAATCATCAAAGCAAAGTTCATCATTTTCTGAATGTGACAATTCACTCTTAAGATATGTAGCAGTTAAAAGTAGAAACTGCTTACTACGACAGTTTGCGGTATAAGTCGTTCCGATAATTAAAAATGGATATTGTTGGGGTACATAATAACGAGATAACTTCATAATCACACAAATACTTGGTTCTCCAATGCTCTAATTATCCTTACCATTTCAATTTCCAGTCAATATGTAAAAGATGTACAACTTAGAGACAGACTGACGAATTAGAGTATCGCATATACACTCCTATGAATGGTGTATAGATTTTTCGTATTGTAGCAAACTACCAGTAGCTATTCTATATCAGAGTTACTTGTTCACGTAGATTGTGTGGTTGTGAGGTATAAGTTATAACATAACAATTGGTAAAGCATCCAACTCAAAACCAATGAATAATGAGTGGAGAGGCTGCCAAGCTCATATACTAGTTTGCAAGGTTATAATTAAGCAATGTGGGACAAGCTCTAACAAATTTTTTTTTCGAGAGTTCCTGAAGATGAAATACGTAAAAGGTTAGGATTTTGTAAAAGTGGCCGAAAGGTTTCTTTGTATCACAAGCTAGTAATCAGTGGAAGTCTAAGGTGGTAAATCTCCACATATCCAATATCCGAACATGGACTGGTAATTTTCCTTAAGGGAAAACTGATATTGCAGGAAAATGGATGATCCAGCCAGAAGCAAAGTATATGCAAAAGTCAAAAGGCAACCTTCACAAGTACTGAATTAGACACGAAATTGGGCCACCGCTGCAGAGCCATTATTCAGTGGTCTTGGGGCATCGCCACGTGGTGCCCAATGCTCTTATCTACCACACATTTCGGTGGGGTCCATACATTTAGCACTGGGCCCCATAGGATTGTGTGGTGGATAAAGGGCGTTGGGTAATCACGTGGCGGTGCCCCAAGACCACCAAGTAATTTTCCACATAGCTAAGCAAATTATCTGAGAGGAAGAAGAATCAAGAAAGAAAAAAAAAAAAACAAATGTGTCTCATGTGATCGAATGTGTCACCTAATGGGCGTGCGGGTACGTGAGTGTGAGTGTAAAAGTGTCTTTTAAAAATATTTCGAGTCACTACAATTCGCGACGGCAAGGATTTAGAGTGCGAGCGCGTAACGATGATTGAGAGCACGAGCAGATGGTCCTATTGAAGAATTACATGCTTAGGGTGTTAACCGGTTTGGACCGGTCTTCTAAAAATCCCTAAATTTAGAGTACGTAAGAGAGCCTAGTGTAAATAATCAAAAACTAATGGAGATTATAGG
>JAOTQK010000024.1:15328277-15343385 GCA_025642025.1 Rhododendron ferrugineum | reverse complement strand
CGAAAAGCTCCCAAAATTCTAATTTAAGGAGAACAATTCTTGAATGTAGTTCTATTGGGTGGTTATGAGTTAGTTATCCACATATGATCAAAGATTTTTTTACTTTTCACAAAACGCAAGTAGGCAATACGTGAATGTTAGAGGCTAATAGCAATATTCAAGTTAAGGTTGTGTTTCCGCTAAACTAAATGGATTACAGGCTAATAGCAATATTCAAGTTATTTCCGCTAAATAGTATTTAATTAGTTGATGTATGTAAGAAAAATAACCTGTATAGAAATCCGTGAAAACATGGGCACTGGATTTGAGGTTGATTCCAATACCGTTGGTTTGTGTATTTCTTCATATTTATTATTTTCATGCGATATTAGCAAAATTGCATTTCCATAATTATATCCTAGTTTGTTTAGATTTCCTACTTATTATGAATTGTGTCGTTACACATACATTGTTTTAGAGGGAGTGATTTTGCTACTCCCTTTCTCATTTCGATACACTTCCATGCATCACTAATTAAGCTTGTTTACTCCTTTAAAACTTTCAGAGGCATGCAAATATTAAATCCACTTTCAACCACCCCGGCAGGAGGGGAATAATCGCCTCTATTTAAGCTTTTCACAAATTTAGAGAAACATCGATCTGTGCGAGAGAAAGGAGTGATTATAGGTTGCGTACCAGTGTTCGTTCGTCTCCACACATTAGTATGAGATGCACACACTTCATCGTGAGAATCGTAGGCCAAACCTCGATGAATAAGGTCCCCGCTCCGCTAAGAAAAATAAGTACTTATTTTTTGAATTAAATGTGATGTATTGTGAGTGAATGACATGTCTCGTAAAACAGAAAAATTTAAAAAATAAAAACCTTAACAGAACGGGACCTAATTCTTTTGTTCGAGTGATACCCATACCTGATCAAAAAAGGCACCTCATCTACCAAATGGTTCAGGGTTAGAGGTATATGTTGATAGGGGGGCCGCCCAGGTTTTTTATACTTGTGGTAGATATCCTACAAAATTACTAATAAGTATCTTTTCACCAACTCCAATAGAACCTAAGCTACAACCCCCCTTTTTTAAACCGGATGTTTGGTCAACTTGTGCGCAACTTGATTAATTTTGGGGCTCCGAAGTTAACGACCAGACAAATTAACCCTCAAGTGACCTAAAGGTTTGAATTAATGTTTAAAAACTATTTAGGACCCAAACAATTTGTAGATTATTAAGCCTTTAACTCGAAGAATTCTCCTTTAATTATAATCATAAGGATCGAGGGGTCATATCCTTTTTCTTTTTGGTAGTAATCATACCTAACATAATTAACAATTCTTTCTACCTCTACAGCTGGTGCACCTTTTGTATCTACCAATTACCATAACCTTCAAATAAAATATAACTATACTACATAATTACAAACTAGCAAAAAAAAAAAAAAAAGTTATGCTGAGATGAAACCAGATAGCAACGATTCCATTTTTATTTTATTTTATTTTTTGATGATATTTATTGGGATCAAATGAAGTTAATCTTACTTTTCAATTCTAAGACGTTTTTATTTATACAATTGGACTTATGAAATTAATAAGAGCGCGGAAATTCTATTTGGTCATTGGCAATGCTTGTAAATTTTTGACACCCAAAAGGCAAAATTCTGGCTAGTCCCTAAAATGGTTGCTCCAATGTCGCTTGCAAAGCGAAGGATACAGCTTGGAAATACAACTCAGCCCAAGATTATTAATTTTTTTTTTGTCAATCGATAGGATATTTCATTGGTAACAAGAAAAATACAACTAACGGGTAGCCATCCCAACAGAGGGAATATAACAACCAAAAAAGAGATTTAAACAACAAAATATTCAGACCTCACACAATTCCATGCGCAAATAGGTGGAGAACAACTCCGATCAACGCAACACTAGACTAATCACCAAGAAAACCCACATAAGGGTTAGGAAAGCCCCCCACCGTAATACAGAAGGAAAAATGAACAAACCAAAAGAGAAAAGAAAAAACCTACACCAGACCTTCAATCCCAGAATCCGGCAGCTCAGGACGCCGATCATGGGCGAACCAACACTGCCCCCACCATTGCAACCACAAGGCGGCAACAACACCCACAGAAAAGATCAGATCCCGACCACCACAGCAGCCACACTCCACCATCCAGCAACTACCAACAGCTATCTCCGGCCCAAAACTACCCGTCCTTGTCATTCCGGGTGTCGCCCAGCCCAAGATTAATCCAGTTGGTTTGGGGGTTTGCTTCCCGCTTTGATTCTTGAGGTCAGGCCACAAGAAAGTAATTTCTTATGAATTTCTTAGTCCCGGCCAGCTTTGATAGTTTCTCTTTGACTGGTCCAGTGAAGGGACTAGTTAAGATGCACATAAACTGATCTAGATATGTGATTGTTAAGACGTTAACCATAAAACAAAAACAAAAAAACACACAACCCACCATTAATTTACACGAACAGGCTAAAAGTTCCCCTGGCTTCAAAACTACCCTATAAGGTACGTCCCTACACCTTCATGACTACCACGTTTACAGGTAGACCCCCACACCCAAAAAACAAAAGCAAACAATCAAAACAAGAAATCATTAATCAGCAAAAGTGAAAAAGAAGAAGAAGAACATGTCCCACACTATTGATACACAAATTGGCCTCACAACAGGGTCTAATTGTTGCCTTTTTTCTTTTTCTTCTACTGCTAGTTAAGCCTCCACTCTTCTTCCGATTAAAGCTGGTGTCTCTCCCTTGGGAGTTAGGACTTAGGACCCCATAATGGGCAGAACTGGAGTGAAAATGCCCAGTTTCTGCTTAAACAGAATCAGGCCTCATGTCCGGGTTCGTTCACCGCCCGTCCAAACCCAAAACGACGCGAAAACCGACCAGAAAAATGAGAATTCGGGTGATGTGATCAAGCCGGTAAAGCCCATTGGGAGGAAGATCATGATCGTCGTCGATTCGAGCATGGAAGCCAAGGGAGCTCTGCAATGGGCATTGACTCACACCGTTCAGAGCCATGACATGGTGATTCTTCTTCATGTGACCAAGCCTTCTAACCCTGCAGGTTATCTGGACCTTCTGACATTTGTTTTCCTCTCAGTAATTCAATTCAGAGTGAAGAAAAAAGTGCAAAAACGTTTAAGTTTTTGTTGCAGGTGAAGTGACCGGCAAGAAGATAGCTCCAAGGGTTTCTGAATTCCTTGAATCAATGAAGTTTATGTGCCAACAGAAGAGACCTGAGGTGGGTATTATATAGGATTCTAAAATTAATGGGCTGTGTGGATCTTCCACATAGGGTGCTATGACCCTATAATAACTTTGGCATAAGGATGTTTGAACAGCTTTATTATATGCATAAGATGAAAAGTACTGTCTTTCTTTTTAGATATATAGTGGTTTGTGTACCTGTTTTTTTTTTTTCCCAATATTTTTTAATTATGCAAATGTTCGGAATCTCTGCATCTGCGTGTTATTGCGAAACCTTAGCCTCAGATTCGTATAGAAGTCGATAATTACGTAAAATTTGCAACAATCAACCAAACACGTGAGCGCAAAGACGTATGTTAAGATGACGAGATCGAGGACTTTATTTTTGACACTTTATTTTTGGGTGATTTATAAGATTACTCGTGTTAACCGGTGAAATAATTATTATGAGTTAATTGAGGGTAAGATCGAGTGTTTGGGTTGGCAGGTAAATATTGAGTTAGCAGTGGCAGAGGGGAAAGAGAAAGGCCCAACCATAGTGGAAGAGGCGAAGAAGCAAGGCGTGGCGATGCTGGTTTTAGGGCAGAGGAAGCAATCGGTGACGTGGCGGCTCCTGATGACGTGGGCGGGGAATCGGGCAGGCGGTGGCGGCGGAGTGGTGGAGTACTGCATCCAGAATTCTAGTTGCATGGCGATTGGAGTGAGGAGGAAGAGCAAGAAGATCGGAGGGTATTTGATCAGCACGAAACGCCACAAAGATTTCTGGCTCTTGGCTTGACGAGTATTTGTTGCCGTAGTTGAACGTCTGAAATCACAAAAGCGTGTAATCTCATTTCATAATATCTTTGTTCATGTAGTGTTTGTAGATAATGAGGGAGTGATGGTCTCGTCGGCTTTGGCTATCGAAGCATGGGCCTTACGAATTGCTTGCGGTTTGGCAGTAGAACAGAACTTCCCAGAGGTGATCTTTGAATCCGATTATAAGAACCTCATAACCTATGCTACTGATTCTAAAGCAAAATGTCCATGGGAGATGGCTACAATTGTTGGGGATATCAAGAAATGGGCAGGGACAAGACGGTGATCTTTCGTTTGGTGTAATCGTGACCTTAACAAAACTGCTCATTGGATATTGCCACAGTGTATAGACAGGAAAATCTTGTTTCATACGGGTTGTATTTCGCCCGCTTAATAGTCTATCTCTTAAAGGCTTGTCTTGAGCAGTTTGTTCGTGTATCGTGGCACTTTCCAAAAAAAATGGTTTAATGGAAGAGAATTTGAGTATGAAATGAAGAGTGAAAATTGAAAATGTGAAAGTGTGTGTAGGGAGTATAAGCAATAATGGCTAGGAGAAATATGATGGGGTCCTCTGGGGCTTTAAGGACTCTTCTGACGGTACACTTTGCTCAATTAGGCCACATGGTCTTTGAGTTCCATTTTGTTGCATGGGGGCCAGTTTGACCCACCTGGAACAATCCTCTATCTTTTCTTGGGTCCCCATAAATTTTACTCAGTTGAATATCTATTCGACAGAGGTTTTGTCATGGGTAAAAATGTAAAAATGGCTGCAATTAACCAGACAAATGAGCATGGAAAAATGTTATGTTGTTCCATCTAAACGAATGCATCAGATAGGGTCAACGCTAAAAGTAGCGGTACCGGAATGGGTTTCAATATGGGTGATACGGTCATGTTATGTCGATAGTGGACATTATCGGATGATGTATGGGGAAGCTTTTGTATTGGAGAACTTAAGTTTCGTTATCTACACATATGTGATACCTTGGCGACTAGGACGAAGTTAAGAGTTGTATTCCAGGACGTAGGTCTGTCAATGGGCCGGATCCGATCCGAATCTGATAAGACTCAAATCCGATCCGAATCCGATAAGACTCAAATCAGATAGTGGTAATCCGTATTCGATCCGAAAACCTTTTTTACTTCAAAAATTTTAACAAACAAAAAAATATTTTTTAAAAATTTAAAATAAAAATACAACTTCTTAAACATTTTTTTTTCAAAATAAAAAATTTTAAAAAAATTTCGGATCGGATTGATATCCGTTATAAATCCGATCCGATCCGAATTTGAATTACCGGATTCGGATTTTCAGATTATCAGATTTACGTTTTCGGATTCGGATCGGATCCGAATCGAATTTTTCGGATCGAATCCGAATCGGATCTGGTCTGTTGACAGGCCTACCAGGACGCCTACCCTTCCACCCACGGCCACCGAGTACCTCTGAGAAGTGCCTACTACCCTTTCCAACTTGTCACGGGAGAGAAGAGTAGTACGACATCAAAATAAAAGTGGGGTCATGTCTTATTTTAGAAAATTAAAGAAATATAATTTTCTCAAAATCTCAAGTTCATTCCTCCTCCTATCTTTCCTTCTCATCTCTTTTAGGCTCCGTTTGTTTGGGCGTAAAATATTTTTCAGTTGAATATCTATTCGATAGAGGTTTTATCATGGGTAAAAATGTAAAAATGGCTGCAATTAACCAGACAAATGAGCATGGAAAAATGTTATGTTGTTCCATCTAAACGAATGCATCAGATAGGGTCAACGCTAAAAGTAGCGGTACCGGAATGGGTTTCAATATGGGTGATACGGTCATGTTATGTCGATAGTGGACATTATCGGTTGATGTATGGGGAAGCTTTTGTATTGGAGAACTTAAGTTTCGTTATCTACACGTATGTGATACCTTGGCGACTAAGACGAAGTTAAGAGTTGTATTCCAGGACGTAGGTCTGTTAACGGGTCGGATTCGATCCGAATCTGATAAGACTCAAATCAGATAGTAGTAATCCGTATTCGATCTGAAAACCTTTTTTATTTCAAAAATTTTAGCAAAAAAAAATTTTTTTTTTTCAAAAAATATTATTTTCCAAAAAAAAATTTTGAAAATTTAAAATAAAAATACAACTTCTTAAACATTTTTTTTTTCAAAATAAAAAATTTTAAAAAAATTTCGGATCGGATTGATATCCGTTATAAATCCGATCCGATCCGATCCGAATTTGAATTACCGGATTCGGATTTTCGGATTATCAGATCTACGTTTTCGGATTCGGATCGGATCCGGTCTGTTGACAGGCCTACCAGGACGCCTACCCTTCCACCCACGGCCACCGAGTACCTCTGAGAAGTGCCTACTACCCTTTCCAACTTGTCACGGGAGAGAAGAGTAGTACGACATCAAAATAAAAGTGGGGTCATGTCTTATTTTAGAAAATTAAAGAAATATAATTTTCTCAAAATCTCAAGTTCATTCCTCCTCCTATCTTTCCTTCTCATCTCTTTTAGGCTCCGTTTGTTTGGGCGTAAAATATTTTTCGGTAAAATGTTTTACCTATTTTCCGGTGTTTAGTTGTGTAAAAAATGAAGAAAACATTTTACATGTAAATAATTTTCCATTAATTGGATGAAAATGACTTGCCCTTAAATCTTCCGTAAGTTATTTTCCGAAATAAACTCGCTGCCTTCTATTGCAATTATTGCTGCTCAGTTTCCTCGATCGTCAGTCCTGATCCACGTTCAACTCCAATATTCTCAAATCTCACTACCGTTTAAGGCCCCTCCCCCCTCTCTCTATACTATTTTGTTGATTTCTGAAAATATTTTCAAGTACCAACCAAACACCAAAAAATAAAAAGTTGGAAGTTTGTTTTCTAAAAAAATATTTTACACGGAAAATATTTTACATTGTAAAACATTTTACATTGAAACAAACGGAACCTTATTTTCTCAAAAAACAGGGTGGCATCTTGTTTTCGTCACGGTCGCGATTCGGGTGGGTTTGGGTAAGTTGTGGTCTAACAAAGCCTAGCTAAAGGTGGGCCAAAGCTTGCCCAAAACCCGTCCAAGTCGTATCGGGCTCAAGATATTTCAGGTCGAGTCCAGACGAGTTTCATTTCAATGAACTCAAGCTGGCAGCCTTTGGGTTGTCCAAAGAAATCAATAAAGAATTCGTTCTGAAAACTTTGCTCAAGCTTTACTTCAACTTGTAATTGGATCGGGCCTGTTATATTCTAGTTCGAGTCCGGACTTAAATGATATTGCCCAAGCCCATCTTGGCTTGAGCTGTATGTTTTTGCCGGCCCGTTTTTTTCTCAAAATTTTTTTGGGTGCCGAGCGGGTACCATACGGTGGTACTCGTCGGCGATTCCAACCGTCCAAACGTGTTTTGGACGATTCAAATTTATTCTATCTCTCCCCCCTCACCCGACCACTCTCTTCTCTTTTTCTCTCTCTATAATCCGGACCGTCCAAAATACTTTAGGATGGTTAGGATCGCCGACGGAATACCACGTGTGTGGTACCCACCCGGCACTCGAAAACTTCTCCAAAAATAGGAAAGGTAAGAACGTATACGATATGTATATGTTAGGGAGCTAGTAAAGTGGTGGTGGGTAAGAGTTAAACTCTTGACCTAAATTAACTTAGCCAAGCACTCAATTAATGGAACCAACCTGCAAGTTATAACCCGTCCAGAAAGATGCTCAAGTCTTCTTGTATATATGCATCTATGAAAAAGTGTGTAGTGAGAAATCTTTTGTTGTAACCTGTCTTTACCTAATTCACAATAACTAAGATATCATATTTAGCAATGTTGCTTCCATAGTAAAAGAAAATTTTTATTTTTTCATACTTCATTCCGTCTCCAAATTCAAATTGCGTTGTACGTTCAGTCGACAGAGAGAGGAAAACATGACCGTTGTCATAATTGTGAACATTTGATAAAGTACAACACAAATGGTCTATAGATCGATCATTTTTGAATTTTGGACATTACGCAAAAGAGAGTTTCAAATAGTAAATAGTGGCTATTTTTATGCATTTAGACATCTCATTTTGGCCAGTGTAGAAAATTGTTCCAATACATGATTAAAATCCTAGAATTAAATGATACGCAAAATGTATTTTTGCAAGACAATTTATAAGAAAAAATACAAAATATATAAACATATCTAAACAGAAGAAAATCCAGTGGGGGCGCAGGACCCCACTGGTCCTACACTCCCACTGTCGCTAGATGATTCATGGGGCATATCTCAGTTCTCTACCCGTTGCCGTCGCTGTCCCCGCCTCTGACCTTCCGCCCCATCCAAACGAGTTTTCTCCGTTTCGATATGATAATTAGATGGAAATGATATTCCTACACCCGCCCCGTTTTACTCAATATGCGCGCCCTCGATTGTACTATTTAATATATTTTTATCGTAGCATTTAATATTTTTCTTTGTATGTGTCTATGTACGTAACATTTGTCTAAATAATAAATCATATTTCTTTCTTTCGTTTTGAAAATCTTGTTTTTTTTTTTTTTGATTCTCAATAATTCGTTCTCTTGTCATAACTCATAAGAACAAAATTTATACTTATAACCCTGAATGGGGAACTAATTATTCTTTGGCCCCATTACCTTCTCAAATTTTTCACTACTTTTTATCCCTTTAGCAACGAGACCGGAATGGGAAACTATAAATCCGAGTACCGACCCATTCTAAGGGAGAGGCTCCCGTGGTGTGCAATGGTCTAGTCCCGTTTAGCCCTTTTAGGGTCCAAAATAATGATTGGAATCGTTCATTTTCTAGATCTCATTGAGAGCATTGGCCACGTCAAAAATCACGTTGATCGGATATCGTTTGATATCATTTCAAAATGCATTAATCTTGTAATAAAAAAATATGTGCAACACTGGATTGCAATCCCTTAACACATTTTTATGAAACCTAATGCATTTTGAAATTGAATCAAACGATATCCGATCAACGTACGTGATTTTTGACGTGGTCAATGTTCTTAACGAGATCTACAACGTAAACGATTGCGATTATTATTTTGGACCCGAAAAAGGCCCACAATTGGCCGAGACTTGATGGGACTAGACAATTGCTACATTGGACGGGAGCCTCCCCCTCTAAACACCATTTCTCAGGATTGAGAGCGGAGGGTTCAATTTATCATGTACGAAAAGTCATCAAGTAACATGGTACTTTTGGGGAATTGGAAAAAGACTGAACAGTTGGTGGGCTGGCGAACAGTAAAAAGCAGACCACCTAGGCACCTAACGATGAGTGATTAATCTTTAGCCGAGGAGGGAAAAACATGATTATTGGATGGAAAACTAGGTCGCCTCAATAATGGGTATTAGTATCACTAGTAAACCAAATAATGAAAGGGATATGATGATATCTTCAACGAGAAAATCTTTTTAACGGCGGAGTCGTGAATAATTGTTTACGGAGCCAATTCACGACCGTACGTTCAAACCAAAAGTATTTTAGACGGTTCGAATGTTAATAAAATTTATCCGAAGAAGAGTTTATATTAAAATTCAGACAATTCAAAATACTTTTGGACGGTCACGACTGATTGCTACCGTAAAGAAAAATAAGATTCTCTCATCTTTAACATGCCCACTAAGAAGTAGTGGAGTAGTATTTAAGTTTAATTAGAAAGAAAGCAAACCTCTACCAAAAAGAAAAAGACAAACCATAGTATGCTTTTGAGCTTCAGCTCTCCTTTTGAATTGTACTAATTGTTCCAAGGTTTGGCATTGTTGCTTTGAGAGAGAGAGAGAGAGAGAGAGAGAGAGAGAGAGATGGGGAGAGGGATGAGAGTAGAGGGCTCGATGAACTATGTGCTGGACATAAGTGCAGCAGAAGGAGAATTCGGGGCAGAAAACTGGATAGACTATGCGCTTGAAAAGTTGAGGGAAATAGGGAGAGCAATGAGCCCAGAGGAATGGATCAACTTTGTGCGGGAGAAGTTGAAGGAATTCCTGGCAATGCTCGAGCACTTTGGCAAGATCTTTATGGCAAAGTTGGAAGAGGTTTTCCAGCCAGAGACCAGAGTGGAGCAACTGAAACACTGGGCCCGAGTTGCCGCTCCCTACATCGTCGCCGCGTTGGCTCTCTGGATCCTCCTTCGCTACTTCCGCGGCTGCTGCTGCCGCGTTGTCGGAGGAGGAGGATCTGCGGTCAAGACGATGATAGCTCCTGGAACTGCCGGGGCTGTCAGGATTCTTAGGGCTTCGTTTGAGGCAAACCCCGCATCGTATTTCCGCGGTCTCCGCTGAAAGTGATCGTATCTACTTCACCGTTTGAGTGTCTCTCCCTGTTTGCTATATATCCTATATATATCTCTATGTATTTCTGTGTCAATTGTTATGTGTGTTTCTTGCTTTTCATGCCAATTAAGTACTGTTTGCTGAGTCGTTTGGTGTTTGAACTTACTAAAAGAATTCTGTGTGTTTGTCTTAAGTATTTTGTGTATAAAGAGGGACCATGATCAGTGATGGTGATTCGCAATATGTAGAAGATGATCTTGATCTGGTGATGCATGATTGTGAAGGGTTTTTAAGTATACTTTCCTAACCTTTAATACTCTTGATATAAAGTTTCAAAACATTACTCCTCGTGGATTTGGGGAACAAGAATACATACCTAATTCTCCTTCACAAGATGAAATCAGATGGAATACTATGTTTATCGGTTCAAAGTAAATAAAGCCCACTGAAATTTGACCCCTAGGGGTTGAGTTAGCGGTCTTGGCTTGGAATTTAAGGGTGTGTTCCTTCCTAAAGTCTCGGATTCCATTGTCTTTGTTAGCAATTCTTGATGCAACGTCACCCCACTCACAAGTGGGAGGGGCTGTAAGGATCGGGACAGCCAGTGATCGAAAGAGTTTTTATCAAATTAGTAGTAATCCTCTACGTTGATTTGGTCAGAAAGAACACATTCTATTTAACTCGAGGTGTGTTGGCCGGTTACATTTTGTTTGTTTTTCTTTTTTAAAAACTCAGGTGTTCGGACTAATTTGTACGCGCGCACATCGATAACGGAGAGACGGTGGTCAAAATGACGACAGCCCCTGGAAGGGGTTACAAGATTCCAAGGCCTTACTTCGGACCTTTAATGCATTTCACTAGTAAAACGATAAAAAGGGTAAATCGACTTCAAAAATAATGATCACTAGTAATAGCTAGATAAAATTCCAACACCAAACGCCATGACAAGAATTTGCAACAATTTCAAAATTATGCATCATTACAACAATTTCACGAAACAATAATTCTAACACCACACTCAACTACACACCCATATACACACTCATACTCACAATAAGGGTGGGGCCCACACACACTGGGTGTGTAGTGTGTGCGGGCTCCACCCCTATTGTAAGTGTGGATGTGTATTTGAGTGTGTAGTTGGGTGTGGTAGTAGAATGATTGTTCACGAAAATGTTTCATGTACCATAACGTTTGTGATTTGTACTATTTGTTCAGAAAGAAGGGTAAAGCCTCCTGTGGCATCCTACTCCACGTGCAAGCTTTTTGCAGTATTCTCTGCAAACTAGCTTTAGTAGTAATCAGTGGCGGATTTGGAAATTCTATATACTGGGGGCACCTATATATTATTCACAATCGTAAAAAATATTTCTGTATGTATACCACTAAATTATCGCTCAATCATTGAATATTGATCACTCATTTTATTCTGCAACTGATTTTTGACAATTTTCATGGCTGAAAATACTTTTTCAACTGTCGCGGTGGAACCGTAAGATTAATGCCAAAGTCAAGAGAAAGTAAACTACAGAATACAGTAATTTAGTAATTTGATTTTCGTAATATTTTGTATTTGAAGGAAAACACATAGATAGGACAAAAATAAAGAAATAAAAGAAAGATGTAGAACAAAAATGAAAAAAATAAAAGAAAGAGGTAGAACAAAAGTACAAAAAAAACAAAAAAAGCAAGGTATGGAGTGCCTAAGAATCAAACCTAGGTGCTTGGAAACTTTCACCACACATTTAACCACCACACCATGTCAGTGTTTAGTACAAGAGTAGGAAATTTTTATATATATATATCCAAACATTTTTATTTTTATTTTTTTTTAAAAAGGTGTGGGGGCACGTGACCCCACGTGCCCCAACGTGGATCCGCCTATGGTAGTAGTTGTAGTCGCGCGAGCAGGGCTATTGATTTCCAGTCGATTCCATTCTCGTGAAAGTTGAAACTATGGATGGATCGGAGAGATTCATGTTTACTTCTGTAGATATGAAATTGAAATTAAAGTAGTACTCAAAGGTGACTAGTAATCTAATACCAACCATGCAAGTACTCTCTCTGTTCTATTTTAATTGTGTCATTTGTGTTACTAATTAATATGCTAGATTATTAGGCCCTGTTCCAATTTTCAAAATAAGTACATATTTTTAAATTTAAAAATAATAAGTTTATTAAAATAAAATATATATACAATATGAATCTTGTTTTTTTTTTTTTTGGATCAAACAGAAATAATTATGGATCTTTTTTTTTAATCCACATTATGGATCTTGTTTGAAGGAGAATAACTTATTCAAGGAGGAGCCGTGAATAAGTTATTCACGGAGGTGGCAAATTTCACCCTTCCGTTTCGGCAATCAATGGTCCGGATTTAAAAAAATATATCCGAATTGTCCAAAATACTTTTGGAAGCGAGCTATTCAGCTTTGTAAAAGCTAGCATATTTACGAAAACCCCTGGTAAAGAGTTTTTCAGTTTTTAAAGTTACTGCCTTCTCATAACAATACTCTTCTCATACTTAATTACATGAGAAAATCATATTCACGGAGCTCCATGAATAAGGTTTTACGGAGGTGTATCGCGACTGTCCAAATTTTAATGAAACTTGTTTGGAGAAGAGTTTAAATTTTCATTAAAATTCAGACCGTCCAAAACACATTTGGACTGTCGCGAAAACTAGTTTAAGGTCCTAAAATTCTTTACTATATAGGTGAAGAAATTCGGGACGTAATGGTTTTATCATTATTCCGGATGACTTTGCCATAATTCCTATATTTGTCATGATTTCTATATTTTTCATGATTAAGGATGTTTTAGGTATTATTTAAATTTCAGGATGTCGACTTAAGTATTCAAACCTAGTAGGATGGACACCTAAATAAGTTTATGAAACAAGATGGCTATTTATTTTTTTCTTATTAATTTGGCTCGGCAAAAGAAATCTAAAGAGTAAATAGTCATGATCTAAATTTAAAAAATTTATCGACGACAAAAAGCATACCAATTCTTTGCATTATTTAATGTCATTGTCCATAGTTTCAGAGTTTTTTTTGGTTATAGTAGGTCAGTAATTTACAAAGAATTAATGCAAAACTAGCAAAGTCGAAAAAAATTTAAATAAAGAAAAAAAAAGTCTCTTAGTGTTCCTTTGTTCCATAATTTCAGAAAGATATGAAAGGCAGAAATAAGTGCAACAAGAACAAATCTTTGTTGACGATAAAACCTGATGCATGAAAGTAAAAGCAAAAGCAACAGCACCAAATTATTGTGGGGTCACTTGCTTCTACGGTACTACAGTCTCCGTCCTAAATTATTGTGTATGTTTTCTTTTTGGGATCTTTCAAAATATTAGACTCCGTTTGAGAAATATTAGAACTGGGAAGGGAGGAGTTCTTTTATACAGAAAAGTTTGAGAAATTGAGTCACTGAGTTAGACTCCGTTTGGGCAGTTTAACACCCCAGTGGTGTTTTGGCTTAATAATTAACCTAAAATAATTACTTTTGTCTTTGCTACTTTTTCGTTAGTTCTTAATTTAGGGATTATTAATTCGGCTCGGCAAAAGAAATCTAAAGAGTAAATAGTCATGATCTAAATTTTAAAAACTTATTGACGACAAAACGCATACAAGTTATTTGAATTATTTGTTGTCATTGTCCATAGTTTTAAAGTTTTTTTTTGGTTATAGTAGGTCTGTAATTTACAAAGAATTAATGCAAAACTAGCAAAGACGGAAAATATTTAAATAAAGACAAAAAAGTGTTCCTTTGTTCCATAATTTCAGAAAATATATGAAAGGCAAAAATAAGTGAAACAAGAACAAATCTTTAGTTGATGATAAAACTTGATGTATGAAAGCAAAAGCAGCATCACCAACTATGAGAACTTCAAGGCGACGCTATTCAAAAGTTTCATTAAAATTCGGATTGTCCAAGACACATTTGGATTGTCGCGATTCATTTCCTTCGTAAAGAGCTTATTCACGGCATGTCTCTTACTCCCTCTGTCCTCATTCTTTAGTCCCTTTTGGGAATCCGTGTCAATTTTCAATTGATTATATCTTACAATCTATAATTTTTTAAGTAATTTTGAAAACATCTTTTAAAAGAGCTCGTTGAGATTTATCAAAGAAAATTGATTTTTACGCTAAACAAAGTAGAGCGCCATCAGTAAAAAGTGGAATGTGAAAATCAAAATCCTTTATCAAATAAGATTCATATTACATATAAATAGTATTACCAATTAAAAATTATAATTAAGTTTTTACCAAGTTGGAATAGGACGAAGGAGAAAATAATGAGAACGGAGGGAATATTGCATACTGCCACAAGTTTCCATAGTTTTCCATAGTTTCATAGTTTGAGAGAGAGAGAGAGAGAGAGAGAACCATGTAATGAAGAACTTGATGGAAACGGAGAGAGAAATGGGGGCAGAGGAGTGGATCAACTACATAGTGGAGAAGCTGAAGGAGTGGCTAATAGGAATGGGGGACTTTGGCGGGAGTTTGATTAAAAAACCGGACGAGGTTTTTCCACCAGAGACTACAGGAGAGCAACTGAAGCACTGGCACCTAGTAGCCACACCCTTTATCATCGGCGCGGTGGTTCTGATCACGTGCCTATGTTGCTGCTGCGGTGGCGGCTGCGGAGGGAGAGCGGTGAGGATGATGAAAGCCCCCGGGATGGATTACAGGATGCCTAGGCATGTCTTTTACTATCGTTTACTGTTATGTTTGTCTGATTATTAAGCTAGTTTTTGTCTATGTATGTCTTGCTTTCAAACCAAACAGAATACTACATTGGAGCAAATT
>JAOTQK010000024.1:15273059-15289807 GCA_025642025.1 Rhododendron ferrugineum | reverse complement strand
CAATCCCAAGGGCTAAGAGGGTTAACAAACGGGGCCTTAGAGAGAGCTGAGAGGAAGAACAAGAACAAGAAGGGGGGAATTCAGTTTAGTGGGAGAAGGGGTATCTTAGTCATTTAGCTTTTTGTTTTCATGTATGAGAAATTATTTGTTCTCCGTTTCATACCTAGAGCAATTAACCAAAAACCTATCCCTGAGATGCGTAATATTTGCCCCTTCCTCCACTGTTCCGTGATTTCCCCTACATAATTAGGCTTAACCAAAACCTATATTACACGGCTGAATTAATTCTAGTACTACAAATTAATGGTAGACACCTTATTAGTAGTATTCGGGAAACCATATATAGCATTAGCAAGCTGGATTAGTATAAACCAGCTTAAGAAAGAAGAAGAAGAAGAACAGCAAGATAGGAATTCGAAATTCCACGAATTTTCCATTCCTATTTCCTCCAGAGGAGTGATGAAGCTGAGCCGGCTCTAACAAATTTTTCTGCATGACTGCATGCGCTCGCGAAATCCTCGTCAAGCAACCTCGTGATTTTCTCCAGAGGAATACTAGTGTCGACGCTGACGAAATCTCTCTCTTGATTCTTTCCTAGTTTGGCCATTTCATCCGCCACTCAGTTTCTTTCGCGGGGGATTTGTCTGAGCGTGCACCACCTCCTCAGCAACATCCCCTTGCACTCCTCTATTATTGACTTGATCGTGAAAGACAAGTTCGCAGAAGTCTCGTTGTTGATGTGATAAACGGCAGCTTCCGAATCCGATTCGATCTCGTCGACCTTGCTGAGGTCGTGGTCTTGGATGGTTCGCAAACCACGGTGTATGGCCCGCAGCTCCACTTCAAAGATCGAGCAATCCGTCAATCTACCGTAGAAACCCATGATCAGAGCGCCTCCTTCGTCGCGGATAACCCTACCAAAACCCGCTTGGCCAACCCCACCAAAACCCGCTGGGTCTGGATTTTCACTCCCATCAATGTTCATCTTTCGCTTTCACCGGCCGGGAAAACTATAGCAAGCTGAAATAACGGCTCATGCCCGCGCTGAGCCGACATCGAGCCTCCCGCGAACGGTCCGTGCGATCCGAACCTCGTTGATGGTTTGGCTCGGCTTGTCTCGACGTTCGGCGGAGCCTCTCCAGAAATCAGAAGGAATCGTCTGTCGAACATGTCGACCCTTTGACGGTCGGGCTCCACGTTCGGCCTTGGACGAACGTGAGGGCCACGTTGCCAGCTCACCCACGTGGGAACAACAACCGTAGCCATGATGACGACCGTGACGTCATCCGAACGGTTACAAGCTTGGATAAGGACGAGGGCACGTGGAGGTGCCAGCTCATCCTGTAAACGGTTAGGAAATCCTGGCGTGACGGAAGGGTGACGTCAACCAACGCGTGACATGCACATGTATAGTCTTGGAGGCCAAGCTAAGGAAAGGAGTTTCCTATAAATACCCCATTATGCCAACCTTAGAGAGGTACACGCTCTTGTACTATAAAATCCTAGTTCTTGGCTTTCATCTCTGAGCAACTGTACTCATCCTTGCACCGGAGATCCTCCGGTGTGGTCTTTTAGTCGTGCTTCCTTGTGTAGGCTAGGTGGAAGTCAGGAGCCATTCTCGAAACACGGTCAAGGAAGGAGTGAACTAGATTCATTGGAGCCCCACAATTTGGTGAACCCGACGTGAACCCTCTTTTCAGATCCACGGCGGCTCGTCCTTCGTTCTTTGAATCACTCGTTCTTACACCCCTTTCTCTCAAATCTCCGCTTGACAAAATGGGTGGCCAACCACCACCCTTTCAACCCCTAAATCCCTCCTGACAAATTCTCTCCGAAATCGGCGTCAACACCACCTCTCCCTCTCACCCTCCCGGGTTCACTCCACCTGGCCCCAGCGTCTTTTTTCAGCGACCAACGGGCATGGGTGAAGATTCTCCGGCTTATGTTGAAATGCTGGAGCCGCAATAGGAACAGACAAACGCTGATGTCGCTCTCCCCAAAATGGAAATTGCCAGAATGAAGGCAAGAGACCATCTAGTGACCTCCCATTCTGACTCTCAGGGACAGCGCCGATGGGGAAATGGGCCACCACCACCCCTGACTGCAAATGGGGATACACCCCGTATCTCTATCCACGATTGGCTAGACCCACCACTGACAGACAACCGGGCCGGGGACAGCGCTCGTTTTAGGCAGCAACGTTCTCCTGTCCATCAGCATCTCGGCGGTGGTTAGGGCGGCGGTGGTGGAGGAAGACGCGAAGGAAGCCCACATACCATCTACTTGGGCTCGTCGACTGGAGATGAGTACTCGCAAGTCTCGCAAAGTTACGACACTGTGGAGCTATACGATAACCACCAGGCTATAATCCCTTACGAGACGGGAGGGCGTAAGAGCCGAACATCCTGGCGGCACGACAAAGATCTCGAAGGATACCCCCTAGAACCTGAGGACATCCCTCGCGAAAACGCCAACCCCGGACGCACAACAGACTCAAGAAACGCATGTAAGATCCCTAGGGAAAGAAGCATAAGTGTGGTCGTTCGGCACGATGATCAACCAAGCCACCGCAGAGTCTACCGAACAGAGAACCTTCC
Organism: Rhododendron ferrugineum; assembly: GCA_025642025.1. Classification (NCBI taxonomy): domain Eukaryota; kingdom Viridiplantae; phylum Streptophyta; class Magnoliopsida; order Ericales; family Ericaceae; genus Rhododendron; species Rhododendron ferrugineum. The sequence continues at coordinate 15,287,210 of JAOTQK010000024.1, read as the reverse complement.
CGAAGAGGATCGGCAGAACGTACCCACCGAAAAAGGGAGAAGACATATCAGCGTCGGCATGAAAAGGTGACCGACAAGGAAAAAGAATACTGAGCCTTGAAAAGGTCTCGGGGTGATCGAGATGGACGTCCCCTAGACCGACCCACGAATACCAACTCAAGAAGCTCACCAAGTCCCCATTCTCGGCCAAAATCCAAGCCACCTTGCCGAAGCCTGGTGTACACCTCCCAAAGTTCAAAAAGTTCGATCCTAGCACAACAGAGGTCTACACTCACCTCATCAGTTACCGTAGCACTATTTCTTGTGTGACTGATGATGACGCTATCATGTGTAAGGCGTTCCCTTCTAGCCTTGGGCGCCTCGGTTTGCTATGCTTTAACCAGTTCATAGATCAATTCATAGCTTTAAAGAACTCGAAAGAGCCTTTAACTACCGTTTTATCCAGAGCAATAAGCAAGCAAAAGAAGAAGACGCTCTAGCCCAGATGAAGAAGAGGCCCGGCGAGACGCTTCGAAAGTACGCTGAGTGGTACTAGTAGCTATTTAACGAGATACCAAGCGTCAACAATATTGGGCGGCGAGAAATTTTAAGAACGGATTGGAAACGAGTAGCAAGATTCTTGACGAACTGGCAATTCGGGCCCCTCATGGGATGAATGAGCTCATGAGGACAGTAGAACAATTTTGTTCCTATGAAGAGTTCCTCGCTGAGCAAGAACTTCAAGGAGGACAATCTTCTGTCGTTTCCCAAAGCCTCCATGTTCCTGCTTCTCAACTCGCGGCTCCGAAACCTGTGATACCGTCCCAGCCAAATAAACAGGTGAATACCACAAAGACGGGAAACAAGAAAGCACCAAAGGCTCATGATTACATCACCGAGACAACAGTCTTTAAGGAGCCGATCTATTTCCTCCTCAGGACCTTGGAGCGAGAACCATTCTTCGTTTGGTCGAACCTGCCAAAGCTCAACACAGAGGCAGGGAACGACAACAGTAGGAAACGGTGCTCATACCACAACGAGCTCGGTCACTACACTACGGCGTGAGCTCCTTACAAGGCACTTATGGAGAACTTGGTGGCTCAAGGACTTTTAGACGATCACATTGATTGGACAAAGACCCGAGGCGACAGCCGAACGCTGGAGGTCCCAATCTCGTTCCATGTCTGGTAGGAGTCATTAACGTCATTCATGGACCAACAAACAAAGAGGCAGCCCAGAAGCTTTGGACCGAACTTGACCAAGCTAAAAAATCTGGCCAAATTTTTTCGGTCAGAAGTGTGTCAAAATGCCTGAAGACAGCCGAACGTTTATGGTCCATTACATTCACCGAAAGAGATCTCCAGCGGGTGCAGACGCCGCACAATGACGCACTTATCATGACGGTACAGATCTCCACGCATACTATGAAGCGGGTCCTCGTAGACCAAGGCAGTTCGGTTGAAGTCATGTACCTATCCCTTTTCAAAGAACTCCAGATCCCGAAATCTTCCCTTTTGCCAGCCGACGTTCCTTTGATCAGCTTCAGTGGAACACCAGTATGGCCACTCAGCAAGATAATTCTCCCCGTTGTAACAGGATCCGTCGCGGCAAATATGGAGTTCATTGTCGTTGACGCACCGAGCCCCTACAACGCCATCCTCGGATGGAACTGGCTCCATGCCTTGAAGGCCATTCCCTCAACATATCACCAGGTGGTTTGGTACATAGGAGCAAACGGGAGACAAAAGGACCTGTACGGCGATCAAGTGCATGCCAAACAGTGCTATGTCTCTGCAGTCAGAAAGGTGTCTAGCTCCAAGCAAGTGCATTGGGTAGAGGTCCCAGACAAGCCTGTCCTTGAAGACGTCGAGGCTCTAGCAAAATAGAAATCCGTTGAAGATCATGTCAAAGTTCCAATCAATGAGGATGGGTCGCGATTCTTCATGCTCGGATCCAGCTTGTCGGATTCCGAGCGTGAGGAGTTGGTCCAATTTCTTAAAGATAACATCGAAGTGTTTGCCTGGAAGCCGTACGAGATGCCCGGCATAGACCCGCAATTCATCAGACATTCACTCAACATTTCCAAGTCAGCCAATCCAGTCATTCAGAAGCCATGAAGGTCGGCAGCCATCCATGCCGAGGCAGTGAACGAAGAAGTTGATAGACACCTTGAGGCAGGAGCAATCCAAGAAGTGCAGTATCTAACCTGGTTTGCGAATACAGTTATGGTGAAAAAGAAGAATGGGAAGTGTAGAGTCTGCAAGAATGGGTGATTGACTGGCCTTCTTCTCGAAACTCTAGGATTAGGGTTTGTACTTTGGGTTTGATGGCTCAGGATGCGGCTGTTCACAGGGAGTTAGGGCTTTTTTAAAGGAGGTATGAGATAGTATTTTTGCAGAGATTCGTGGCTAGAAAAAGTGTATTGTATTGTTAATTTTGGGACTCTAAGTGCCTCTTTATATAGGCAATTCGTGACTCACTTCAGCCAATCAAATGATGTGAATCAATAAGGTAGTATAGGGCAACAAGATCTTTGCATTGATCTCTTTACGTAGTCCTAAAGAATCACTAATTGGCGGCTAGGGTTTTGAGCACGGATCTAACGATGACAGAACATTCCAGAATCTGGAAAAGGACGATCTGCCGGCCGAGGAATGCATCTTGCGGTCGAGGAATCAATCTCTCTGGGAGAATTTCAAACACCATATTCCACGGGTGAAAGAAAGAAGTGGGGGCCGTAAGATAGATCTTGCGGCTGACAGATGTATTTTCCTAGGATGCTGTATTTCTGTCTGAAAGACTTTTTGACTCTGAATTGGGTTCTCTAAGTGGCTAAAAGTACTCACCAAAGTCCTCATTTAACGAGAAGTCAATCATCAATCACTTTATTCATTCATCATTAGGATGGTCCCTAAGGTGGGACTTGAAATAATCGTTAGGCCAAATTGGGGTGTCTACCGATGCCCTCTTTGATTGAACTTGGACAGGCCGCGAGGTGTGTCAAGTAAAAATCAAAATCGTAAAACAACTCAATTTGGTCGAACAACTATTCCAAGGATTTTTTTGAAAAAGGTTTTAGTTATGGTCGGGTCGGGAGGCTGCCTATATATTCCATAAGAGAAAGTCAGACCAATCGTAGTTCGGGGCAGTAAAGAAAAGTGCAGAGTGTTAAGGACAAAAGACGCACCTTCAGACTTCTAAAAGCCGCAGTGCAACGTACCTGGACCAGGCCAGGATTTTGGCGGAGTGTAGTTGAAGGAGCGCAGAGCTGCCGGGGAAATATTTGCAGAGAACACCCTCAGTATTTCGGCGTAGATCAGTACACAGCTGTTTAGTCGATTGCTTTTCATGATCATCCTTACTTTGACTGAGGTGAGTTCGATAGAAAAGCCTATCCTTGCGAATGAGCTTGATGGAATTGATGTAGTTGGGTGGAATCCAAACCATCTTCCGGAGACGGCCGAACACCATTTTGAGAGTAAACAGCATAAAGCCAGTGAGTGAGGCACGGAGCTTGAATTGTTTCCATCTTCCATATTCCACTAGTTATGGCACAAGGCCGAGGTGAATTTTCCATCTTCCACTGTTTTATGGGTACGAAGCCAAAATAAGTTTTTCCATCTTCCACAATCTACGACACGAGGCCGAAGTAAATTTTTCCATCTTCCATCTTTGTGGCGCAAGGCCAATTAATGTAGGGATGACTTGTTTCATGAGTGAGAGAGATGCAGATACATAGTATGTATATGATGATGATGAGAAGATATGACGATGCAGACTCAATGATGATCCTAGATGTGAATGCCTACGTGCATGGGCCCATGCATGTGTGTCTTTAAGCCTAGAGCTTCTTTCAAGTTTTGAACTTGAGCATTCAGAGCGTAGAGCTCGAGCATTCGGAAGGTAGAGTTCGAGTATTCAAAGTACAGGCTTTGAGCATCAAGTACACAATGGTTGGATATTGAAACACAGAGCTTGAGTATTCCATCTTCCATCTATTCCATCTTCCACAGGGTTCGATTTGTTCCATCTTCCACAAAGTTTAAGTTTGATCTGTTCTGCCCTCCGTCTTCTACTTGAATTTCCGTCTTCCATCTGATTTGATATTCCATCCTCCTTCTGGTTGTTTTACTATTCAATCCTCCATCTTGGTGTTCTATGTTTCATCTTCCAGCTTGAATTTTGATAAAATGAGCGTGGATCCCAGAGACATGTCTTGATTTGTAGCGCGAAGCTGCAATACCAAATGTACTTCCACAGTACGAGCATCTTCCCACAGTTGAGGCACAAAGCCTATAATGCGGTACCAGGGACCCCAGGGTTTTGCAAATAAGAACTTGAAGCTCAGGACCCTCGAAGGTCGATCGATTTATGGGCTAGAGCCAGAGTTATTCCAATACCGGTGTTTGATTATTCCTTATGCTTGGGCTATTTCCAAGGCTAGTTTCCATATGCTCGGAATGTCCCCAAGGCCAGTTTTAAGTATATTCCACATGCTCGGGAGTGTTCCCAAGGCTAGATTCTGCATGCTTAGGATGTCCCTAAGGCTAGTTCTGATTATTTTCCACATGCTTGGGAGTGCCCCTAAGGCTAGGTTTCACATGCTCGGGATGCCCCCAAGGCTATTTTAATCATCCTCCGTCATTGGTTTTGTCAATCACGGACCAAAACTTCATAATTGTTTGAAAGCAGTAGATTGAGTGAAATCTATCACTACTTTTGGAAATGGATTTGCTAGCCAGCAAATAGAAGTACTGGCCAATGTAGGCTGAAAAACCGACGGTTTCGATTCCTCAGGTCGCAACTTCCTCCCTCAACGACTTCATTCCTCATTTCCTTGATTAGTTGTTCTACTTGCCACTGTTGGTGGCCACTATCGACGTTCACCGCCGATCTCTTCTCCCACTCCTCTCCCTTTCTCCTGAGGTCGGCCATGGGCCTTGCCATAATTCAATAAACCAACCTTGCCCTATTGGTATGAGCTTTCCAAGGACTTTTGGTGCGCTTCTAAACTCAGGGTGAAGTCGGACCACAATGCTGAGCTCTCTTGCTGAGGACAAGAATATCCCGCTGAGGCCAAAAACTCCTTCTTCACTTATGGATAAGAGAATGCTCTGCTAGAACCACAGTGAAGCATGTACACCCTCATTGAACACTATGGCTTTTACCGAGCATTTTAAAGGTTCTCTGCTTATGGCTTTGCTTCTCGTTGGTTGTTGACCCAAAACTTTAGAAGTGTTTTCTCAGCGCTGAGTGGAAGCTGTAGTCTTTCGAGGGCGTTGATTTATGAGTTGTAATCGTTGCGCTATTGGAAATAGGACTGTTGTGAGTTTAAAGCTGCTCAGAGTTTATGACAACAAGAAGCCACCAAGACTAAGGTCGCGAATGCGATAAGGCATGTGCACGGGGCTGCTGAAGCTACTTGAATGCAAGCTCGAAGCCGCTGGTGTTAGTGCTACTGTGAGTGCCGAGCCGAACCCGTAGGATAAGATTTGTTGGCTGCGGGTCTAGCACTGCTAATGTTCATCTGCCTTTGTAGAATTTGCTCGGGACTAGCTATGAGGCTTACTACTAGCTTCCTTGACTTGGCGTTGAGAGGACTGAAAGTTAGCTTAGCGCTTTAGCTGCCTGCAACCCACATTTGGATAGTTTAGAAGGCGACACACAATAAGAAAAATAACATGCATTGAATGTGGAATCAGCCATGGGCCGATAATCCTTTCATACTGACTGCTAGGGGCAAGGCCACCATACTTTTTAGGAAATCCTAGTTCAAGTGTTGAACCACTTTAGGGTGGCATAGTTTGCGACAAGATACATATGCATTTTGAACTAAATATTTAGGAAAAAAATAAAAGCCCCCTGTTTAGGCAATGGATGTTTGACCCTAGCTCAACCGTATTGTGACAACAACCACCTAATTGCCCCTAGCATAGATGTATGCAACGATGAATATGAATGCAATGCTTCTCTTGTAGTCATGCTCTTGAAAGTGCTATGTGACAGCCTTTCATAAAAAGGGTTTGAGGCATGGGCGCTCTTCTAGGATATGGCACCCTCCAAGCTAGATTGAGCCAAGCATGTTGGCGGAGAGAACTCCATGAAACATCTCTTCATTGCCCCTTTGCTTTCTACCTGCAAAATTATTAGTAAACCATGCATATTCTGATAGGCAATGAGAGCGGGACTATTTTGGCTGACAAAGACAATTTGCCCAACTTATGGCCTCACACTCGTTTCCTTTGCTTCGCTTCTCGCATCATGGTGATGATGGTTACACCTGTATACTCTTGCAGAGGTTAGATGATTTCTTCTAGGAGACATTTTGCTGCTGATAGTAATACCCTAACTAAAAGCAAGTTAGCCCGAATAAATGTTATGCAATCAAGAAACCGAGGCAACCACCCACCATGAGGATGTGCACATAAAAGATCAAGGCCAAGAGATAATGCAAATGCCCAAACCAGATGACAGGGTGATAACGATATGCAAACAAATCCACAATGTATTCTTGACATCTCAACTTTTGCGTATTAATGCTTCTCTTTGATTTAGAGGGACCGACAACGACTTCACACCAGCCAGGTGGTTATGTCAAGACGAACGATGATATTTAAGACCATAACATTCTAGTGACACTACTGAAAATGCTATTCGGCCAAGGGACCATCTAGCTACACTCTTCATGAAATGGAAAAATTATATTATTTCCTTGAAAGTTTGCAAACAGTAATTGTGCTTGTACTACTGTGTCAAGAATGTTTAGGATAAAATCAACTTTGAAAACTTTTCTTTGAGAATTTCAAAATCATATCATTCCACCGACATGCCTCACATTCACACCACTCCAATTGTTTACAAGACATAAAACTATTTCGCAAACCCATGCCCCTAGTCACTTATGTGGGTCTATTTCTTCCAGTTGAATTGGTTGCCTTGAGTTGAACAGTTTAAATTAACCACTGAAAAGGTTGGGTACTTCCACGGGGGTATGGCCATGCCCCTTATCTCGTGTCATCCTTTATGTTGTGCATTTTGCCAAAGTGATGCATGTTTCATGGCTTTTGCCCCTCATATCATATTCCACACGGGTGATGTCCCAAGTGTCTAAGGCCTTGCTACTAAGTCATGTTTCTCAATCTGATAGGACTTTGTTATGGACCATAATGTACGGTTGGGGTTTTGGCTTAAGAAAATAAGTGGATGTAAAGGCCCAAACCTAACTTCTACTCACGCTTGGTTTTAAAAGATAGCAGCCATCTTCAACATTCTTATCAACTCTTATCGCACTTTGTGTGAAGTAGTTGTTTTCTTCAAAATGTCCTTTGTATGGATTGGAAGAATTGTTTCCTTCAAAATGCCCCTTGTATGACGGGGCTCATTTTTTTCATTGATTTCTCTTTCATCTCTCTTTGTATTTTTTGTTTACCCCAGTGTAGGGGATGGTTGCCTAGCAGACTTTTTCAAAAAAAATTATCCAGAGGCTCAACGTGGCTAGCAAGGGATAAGTGTTTGGATAGATAAAATGAATGCCCCTCGTCATTTTGAATCATACGACAAAGTGACAAGGATTCTAGCCAAGAGATTAAAGGCTTTGATGTTTAACCAAATGGATTTTCTAGGATTGAGCACCAATCTTTGAGACACATAACAGATGTATGAAAACATGGCCGATTTTTCACTTTTTTTTATCTTTGTTCATGCTCTAATTTTTGTCTAGACTGCTCTTGCGGGTTTTCAATCTAGGGAGCTCACTTTTTTTCTCTCTCTCCTCCTCTTTCCTCTTCCTTATTCTTCTTCTTTAACAGTGGTTCCACAAGTGTACAGAACTATACTTTCAACTCCTCAACTCAACAGAAATGACATGGGTCATAGTTTTGAAAACTCATTCTTTGTATTTGACAACTCGAGTGATTATGATGTATTTCAAAAAGATATCATGAGATCACTTTAAAATCCCTAAGGATTATTTTCAACATTTAACATTATCATGAATATTCTATAGTAGCAATTTAGCACAAGAGAAAACATTTTTAAAATTGTGGCCGACCATAAGATGCCTACGTATCTCAAAAGAGAATCAAGTTCATGTCTAAGGAGATTCACATTCTGGAAGAGATTCACATTTCATGTTGAGTGCAAAGAGTTGGTCAAAAACCATGATGAACAAAATGACTTTAATTTCAAGAGAAAATAAACTTAAGAGTCAAACTCCTAAAAGAAAATAAACTCAAGACTCAGATTGTAAAAAGAAGTTAAAAAAAATATTGACTCAACACTCAAACTAAGACATGACAGACGTGGTTGTTGTCGCTTAAACATTCAACTTGGCTGGATCAAAACACCCCTTGATCAATGAGTTCTTGGATATCACGTTGCAATTGGATGCAATGATCAGTTTCATGCCCAGAAATCTGATGGTAGGCACAGTGCTTGATATCATAGTTTGGGCCAAATGGTGGGTGGGGCGATTGAGTTTCTAAAGGTTTGAGGAGTGCTTGTTCGACCAGAGTAGCCAGGGCTTGAGATGGGGATGAGTTAAGATTTCGGCATTGGCGGAGTACACGACGTTTGGGATTTTTGGAAGTGGAGTTCTGGTGAGCAGGGGTGTGTTGGGATGGATTTAGTGAAAATATGGCACTGCTGGCATTGGTGACAATGGTATCGTTGGGAAGTCTTTTTTTTGGTTGGGTGATTTCTCCCTCGACTTGTTCCATATGTTGAGGCTGCAAGTTCATCATTGTTCTTCCTTGTATTTCCTTGGCAAAATGAATTTCCTCTTGAACTGGTTGCTCCGTCCATCTAGCAGGGGGAGGTGGAGCTTGTGGAGGATTTCTTTGCAAACTGTGAACAATGGTGGTTAGGGCAGCCACTGATTCAGCCAATTCATTAACTTTAGCGGTCAGAGCTTCAATCTTCTTGTCTGCCATCGCTGTCATGTCTAAGACCAAACCCAAAATTTAGAAAAAGCAAGAACTTAGTTACGTTCAAGTTGAGATGTCCAAAATCAAGTGATCGTGCAGTGCACCTACGCCTATTGCCCCCTAAAATGCAAGTTGCCCCTAGTATGATGACCCATGTACTATGTTTACAATCAAGTGGTTGAACAATATACTAGTATTATGAAGCTATGTGATCAGGTAACAATGCAATACAGTTGGAAATCGTGCAATAATTATGTGATCAAGAGATCATATATACAATATGCCATACAAGATACAAGATACAAGATTAATAAAACCCCCAATTTCTCTTCTTTTTTTATTTTTTTATTTTAAAAGATCCAAGCAAAAATAAAGAAAGAAAGAAATTTAAAAAAACCTAAAGAATAAGAAAAGATTCTCTCTCTTTTTTCTTTTTGGAAAAGATCCTAACAAAGATTAAAAATAAATAAATAAATAAAACCTAGAAGGAAAGAGGAAGACTCCTTTTTTTTTTTTTTTTTTTAAAGATCCTAGCAAAGATTAAAAAGAAATAAAACCCAGAGAAAAAAAAAGACTTTTTTTTCAGAACTCCTAACAGTATAGGATTGTGACAATCTTTCACTAGTCAAAACCTATCTCAAAGAGAGACAGAGTTATGTAAGAACTTTTATTTATCTCAAGAGAGATAGACATCATCACAAACTCTCAATAAAATGAACATGAAATTTCTCTTCTACAACAATTAAAACTCTAGAGAGTGATAATCATTGAATCAAATAAGAGTTTGAGATATAATGCAACACACAATCCTAACCTGTTTGGGATTTCCTATCCTAATTTGGAAAGAGTTCTATGGTTTTCTACAATATGCAACGTTCGGATAGTCTCAAAGAGTGCTCCGTTAGGAGTTTGCTGGAACCCTTAACATAACCCGTGACATGCCGGGATATTAGGTGAACTCAACGTGGGTTGCCCGCTCGATGCAAATGAAAAAGAATTAAATAAAGCAAATATTAATTTCATGTTGAATTTTCTGGTTATGGCTCTCAATTCCCTAGCAGAGTCGCCAAAACTATAGACACCTCCCCGAATGGGCATCGCCATAAAAATATCCTCTTTACTTGTTTCATCATTAATATCAATATCGTGGATATTTCCATGGCTAGGGATATCTCTACACGATAACAAATCACCGCTAAATAGAGTCGCCACTTAGTTTATTAAAAACTAAGAAAACAAGTAGAGATTCCGGGTACGGGAACCAAAAGTACAATAAGGGGAAGGTGTTAGGCACCCCTCTTTGCCCAGTCGTGAGATTGACCCACAATCAGTCAACATACAATTAGTGTTTGCTTTATTTAATTCTAAACAAGTAAGCCAGTTTCAGCCTTTAAACAGTTTATATGGTGAGTCATGACAATAAGTAAAAACATGCATCAAAATAAACAAAAAACTATTGGTTGTCCTAAGAAATGGATTCCACAGCCAGTGAATGGATGTCATGGTCGTGGAATCCAACTGGATCGGTGTACCGGCCGTGGGAACAACGTCCCTGCCGATATTCTTCCTCACACCAGAACACTAACAATTAAACAGAAGTTAGAACAAACTGCAATTAATAATACGGAAAGGGGAAACGAATTAAATCATAGGCCCCTGTGCCTCACCACCTTGATCCCTCAGTAGCTTGATTGTTTTGGATTGAGGGTGATTGACTGGCCTTCTTCTCAAAACCCTAGGATTAGGGTTTGTACTTCGGGATTTGATCGCTCAGGATGCGGCTACTCACAGGGAGTTAGGGCTTTTGTAAAGGAGGTATGAGAGAGTATTTTTGCAGAGATTCGTGGCTAGAAAGAGTGTATTGTATTATTAATTTCGAGACCCTAAGTGCCTCTTTATATAGGCAATTCGTGACTCACTCCGACCAATCAAATGACATGAATCATAAGGTAGTATAGGGCAATAAGATCTCTGCATGGATCTCTTTACGTAGTCCTAAAGAGTCGCGAATTGGCTGCTAGGGTTTTGAGCACGGATCAAACAGTGACAGAACATTCCAGAATCTGGAAAATGACAATCTGGCGGCCGAAAGAAGGATCTGACGGCCGAGGAATGCATCTCGCGGTCAAGGAATCAATCTCTCTGGGAGAATTTCAAACACCATATTCCACGGGTGAAAGAAAGAAGTGGGGGCCGTAAGATAGATCTTGCGGCCGACAGATATATTTTTCTAGGATGTTATATTTCTATCTGAAAGGATTCTTAGCTCTGAATTGGGTCTTCTAAGTGGCTAAAAGTACTCACCAAAGTCATCAGGTTTACGAGAAGTCAATCATAAATCACTTTATCTATTCATCATCGGGATGGTCCCCAAGGTGGGACTTGAAATAATCGTTAGGCCAAATTGAGGTGTCTACAGTGAACCAGATTCATTGGAGCTAGAGGTGTCAAATGGGTCGGGCCGGCACGACATGGCACGACACAGGCATGGGGCGACACTGCACGTCAGAGGCACAGTCTTGGCCTGGCACAGCACAACACAGCACGGTCTTAATGGGTATGGGGCACAACACGGGCACGAAAGTGAGCGGCACGACACGGGTACGACACAAATGTTGGCCTGACATGGCAAGACACGACAAGGGCACGGGCACGAAAAATGGACGGGAACGGCACGGTTCTAGTCGGGCACGGGCACGACACAGATACGAAAGGACACGACACGAGGCACAAAAAAAAAAAATAAATAAATTATTAAATAAGCCAAATGGCTTTTTTATCCTTATTCAATATTTTTTTGCATTTTTCATTTCTCAGGAAAAAATGTAAACAACGAAGACTTTTAATTTAAAAAAAAACAATTTCTTAAAAAAATCATTTTTTATCTTTAAAAAATTATCAATTTTTATTCGGTAAAAAATATTTGTATTTGTTCTTGTTAGTGAATAGGCTTTGGACCATTAGCTTGTAAATTTGACATTACATGATAACAAGTAAAATTAAAAACTTACCAAAATATTATTTACCCCTACATCTAACAAGAAATAAGAAAAAATAAGTTCCAAACAAGAAATAAGAAAACAAATAAGTTTCAAATAAGAAATAAGAAAAAATTTCAATACAAATACAACCCATGCAATAATATTTCGGTGAAAATTGGTTGGCGATGTGCAGGCACAGGCTCGACACAACTTAAAATGGCACGGCCCGATCCGGCACAATTAAGTAAACGGACCGGCACGACTTGACACGATTGAAAACGGCATGACACAACACGATTTAAGAAAATGGGCCGACACGACACGATACGATTGGCAAATGGCACGGCACGGCACGACACTATACGATTTAAGTAAACGGACCGGCACGGCACGACATGATTGACAAACAGCATAGCACGACACAACATGATTTGAGTAAATACCATAAACGGGCCGGCACGAAGCACGGTTAGCACGAAGTTAAACGGGCACGACACGACTCATTTGATGCCTCTAATTGGAGCCCCACAACAATGCCAGATAATTAGTTTACCGGGGATTCGGTTGTCCGTCCCAGCGGCGCCTTCCAGTACCACCGAGTCAGATGGGAAATCCCCGAATTTGATCCTGAGGATTTGGTGGCTCTCGAACCTTCCAGCGGCCTCATTAGTCTTTTCATGATCCGGGTAGTAGTCATATGGTGGGGAATCCTCAAATTTGTTCCTGGTTTGGTAGCCCCCACTGGAACTTCCAGCGGCTTCCATCATTTTCCCTCTCTCGTTAGTCTTCTCATCTTCTGATGCTGAGGATGATAAAAGCTTGGATGCCGCCATGGCCGTCGCTGCCCCCACCGCAGTCGCCGAGTTTTCCCTCTGTCTCTGAGCCGAATCCTCCTCACTACTTCTGGCGGCGTTTGACTTGTTACTCTCAGTATTTCCCATTATGTGCTCTGCTAGATATCTATTTGGATGTTTGTAATGGATGGGTGAGGAATGAGAAGGGAGGAGTTTGTTTATATAGAAAAAAAACTTTGAGCAATTGAGTCACTGATCAATTACACTCAGTTTGGGCAGTTTAACAGCTCAGTTGTGTTTTCGCTTAATAATCTAAAAGAATTATTTTTGTCTTTGCTACTTTTGCATTTATTCTTTAGTGATTATTGATTCGACTCGACGAGAGAGATCTAAAGAGTAAATACTCATTTTCTAAATTTTAAAAATTTACTGTATTAAAAACAAATATAGCAAAGACGAAAAATATTTAAATAAAGAAAAAATAGTCCTTTTAATTATTAAGTTAAAACACCTTAGCTAGTGATCCTTTGCTCCATAATTTCAAAAAAGATATGAAGGGCAGGAATAAGTGCAACAAAAACAAATCTTTAGTTGATGATAAAACCTGATGCATGAAAGCAAAATGAAAGCAAAAGCATCGCTATTCAGAAGGTTGTGGGGTCAATTGCTACTATAATTGCTAGTACTATTATTCTGTAAAAGTAGCACACCAAAATGAAAGCAAAAGCATCGCTATTCAGAAGGTTGTGGGGTCAATTGCTACTATAATTGCTAGTACTATTATTCTGTAAAAGTAGCACACCTGAGGAAAAAAAAATACTCCTTTTGTTCCAAAAAGAAATGATAATTTTTGAAACTCGTGTCATTTTTCATCACTTATATTTTTCAATCTATAATGTGTTTAATGAGTTTGAAAACGTTGTATAATAGAATTAATCGAGAACTATCATACAATATCCATATTTTTGAAACTCATGTCATTTTTCGTCGCTTATAATTTTCAATCTATTTTTTGAGATCCATATTGAAAGATATATGGAATTGAAATTGGCACGGATATCAAAAATTAATGTCTAATTTGAGACGGAGGGAATATAAGGGAATTGATTTTTTCACTCTCATTTTATCTAAGTGCATTTATTTATTTTGTTTGTATTCATATGAAGTTATAAAATTACCATTTTATGTGTGAACAAAGAATCTAGGAGTATAAAAGATAACTTTGTAATTTTTACATGGATAAATACGAAAAATAGAGTGCACTTAGACGAAATCATGAAAGGGAGTGCTAAAATCAACCTTCGTAAAGAATGACCTCATATATCTGATACATGAAGGAGCCTTCAAGGCTAAGCTAAACCAAAGTCAGCCATTCCTAATCGATCGACGCAGCATCCACCCATAGACCTTGGCCTTTTGAAGTTTTATGTATTTTACAGATCAGTCCCCAACCTCTTTTCTACAAACAATAAC
>JAOTQK010000024.1:15219009-15229797 GCA_025642025.1 Rhododendron ferrugineum | reverse complement strand
GTTTTAAAAATAGTTTGAAAACCAGAGTACTTCGACCAATTGTTTTTAAAAAGAGATTACTTTGATAAAAATCTCGAGCCTTTCTCCCTTGATTTCACCCACCCACAAACATAGACAGAGATAGAGAGGGTCTCGGAGGGGGAGTGAGAGAAATTGTTGATCATGTACTATTGATCGATTGATTGTATATGATGGGGCGGTTATTCGCAGCCCCGTATTTTCTCGATTAGCCCGTTAAAAATTTTCAACTATACTCGACAGTTAGTTACCGAAAATGAAATATATTTTCAGCATCCAATTACCGAAATATAATCTTTTTTCAACAGTAATTTATCGAAAATATATGTTCGGCAGTTGTTTACCGAAGGTTGAACATATTTTCGACATGTAGTTACCGAAATGTAGTCTTGTTTTCAACAGCTATTTACCGAAATGTTATGTATGATTTTCAACAACTATTTACCGAAATTTAGTGGGCTGCGAATAGTCGTCCTCATATGATATACATAATCCTAAGGGTAAAATATTGTTTACCCCCTCTAACTATAGGTCAGACACACTTTACCTCATCTAACTATTTTTTTTAGCACTTAAACCCCCTTTAAGTAATGAAAACCATTATCCGTCTGTCTTCCGTGACGGAGAGGCATAAAGTTACGAATTTATCCTTCACAAAAGCACAAATTTGCAAAGGCCAACGAGCCATTCTTTTCCTAACCCTAAAACTCGATTTGGCCTCGGCACAACAACAGCTAATGCAACAAACAGCAACAATAGCGTGAACAACGACAGCAACACCAGCATCGTCTCCTCTTTCAATAATTCCAACAATAGCAGAAACAACATCATCTTCAACATCGACACCCACCTCAGGCCTCTTGGCCTTCCGCACCGCTCCCTCAACCCCCAACAACCACCACATCAACAAACTACAAACCCACAATATTAATCCTAACCGAAACCCTAATTCTATTCAGCAGAATCAAAACCCTAACTCGAATCCACATCAGAAGCAATCGCAGCAACAACTGTTGATGGCTACCCCATTACCCACCCGGACCTCTACGTTAACTCCGGCGTCACCGTCTACGGCGTCAAGAACGTCCTCGATTACTCTGTTTATGATGGCGGCGAGTCAAGAACGTCCTCGTTTACCCCGTTAACGACGGCGGCGATCGGCTCTCTCCACCCCCGTTCTGTTCCATTCCCTAGTCATCCTCAAATTGTAAAGAAACCCTAGGGCAAACTGGGCGTGGGGATATCCCCCAGAGGCAGAGGCCTCGATCTCAGACGCAGCCTCCTCCATCAACCTAGGCTCGCCAAAACTCACAGAGGAGACCATATTGGTGATGCCCGTGTAGAACAACGCCTCTTCCTCCTCGTTCTCATACTCGGACGCTGTTGTTGGATCTGTTGCAGTGGGCTCGAAGATCGGGAGCCAAGATCCAGGATCGAGGTCCTCGGGCTTGGTGTTGGAGTCGCTGAACTCGTCCCACTTGGAGGAGGAGTCATCCTCGGTGGTGGAGGGCAGGGCGTCGATGGGGTCGTCTTGAGAGAGTACGAGGACGAACGGTCGGGCGATGATGGAGAGAGGGAGTAGATACAACAGCACGATTGCCAACAACAAGAAGAACCAGTTGTTTCTGGTTCTGGTGCGACGGGGCGGCCGGTCGCCGCCAAATCGAGTGCTCCATTGAAACCCAGAGAGAGAGAGAGTTAGTCGTGGAAATGGAGAGAGAGTTAGCCGTGTAAGTGGTGCACTGGTAGGAGATGAGAGAGAGACAGACTGGTGTGTATATGTGTAGATCTGTGTAAATGAAGGGTAATAATGTCTATAATTAGTGCATGTGACTTGCACATGATACTTTCCATCCAATTCCTAACAGAAGTTAGACGGAATAAGGGTTTCCATTACTTAAAAGGGGTTAAGTGCTAAAAAAAATAGTTAGAGGGGGTAAAGTGTTCCCGACCCATAGTTAGATGGAGTAAACAGTATTTTACCCTAATCCTAACACGCCTTTATATAGAGGTTACAAAATATTTTATTTTTATTTTCATAGGTTACAAAACTTGACTACCAAGAATCTTAAACAAATTAGAGAAAACACATATAATGGCACAAACAAAATAGGAAACATAATGATAGAACCAAGAAAGTATGGTAACATAATATTTCTAGAGAATAAATTCTATCCACCGCCGGTGTAAAACCTCATTTTTCCACCACCGCTCATTATGGGACTCACCAAGTGTCTATTCTTGTGATCTGAACCGTTCATATTTTAAGACACGCAGTATAGTATGGCCATGCAAAAAATCAACTTGATCGAAAGTCGATGATATATCAAAATTTAAATTCTAGGTTATAAATTGGACGATCTGATTTCTGTTAATAATAATAAAGATAAACCGTCCGTTTTACAAAGCAAAATTCAATTTTTGATACTCCTAATAATGTCTGATCAAGTTTATTTTTTACATGGATACACTACTATGTGGGGTCTACAAGATGAACGGTTCAAATTAACAATAAACACATGGTAAAACCGAAAAAGGTGGTGGTGAAAAAGTGAAATTTTCCTCCGTCGGTTAAAAGAATTTAATCTCATATTTCTAATAGGCAATGCTAATGGGCGCTCACAAGCACCGGTTATGTGGGTTCCAAGAACCACCTGTAATGAGTACTACCATTCAATATCATGCAAACCACTTATAGTGGCATAAGCAATAGCACTCATTTCCTTTCCCAAGTCCCTTATAATAGAGTGGATTATGATTAACGAATGACCAAAAAAAAAAAGTACTATCGGGCTTCTTTACACTTTTGACCTTAGTTTTGTGGAGAGAAAAGGAAAAGAAAGGCCCCCCTCCCGCTGCGTCCCCCCTCCCCCCGTTCGCTTGTAGTTGATTGAATTATGTAGGTTACATAATTTAATTTAGTTTAATTAGTCACACTAATAAGATTTATGAAACTTAAATTGAATTCTGGTAAACCAATTTTTGTTACCTTAACTATTACACAATTTAGGATAAACACAAGCAGTTACTCTAATTAGTTATTTGAATTACACATACACATTATGAACTTTTTATTTAAATTTTGGAGTGTGACACATAGGGTCCCGTAACTCTGTAGGTAAGTAGAAGTTTGACAACAAAGATCAGAATTGATTAGGTATACAAGGCATTGTCTTGTGTAACAGTATATGATGTTACTGTAATATCATCACGATTCATTACCTGATGACTTTTCTAGTGAGAAAGTTTTCTTCGCTCCGCCTTTCTTTTTTTTTTGGAATAAGTCTTGCTAAGACCCGGACATACAGTAGGATCGATGCAGAATGACTACTTCAGTGTAGATACACAAGTAATATTCTTTGTCTCGACAACCTAACTCAATTTCAACCCCAGTATACACAACAAATTGGTTTGCTTCAAATGTAAGACTGTTCTGCACACACACTTGATAAATAATAGAGTTGATACATACTAGAGAGGGTGAAGCATCACCTGAATCCCATGTTGTGGACCAAGCGTCAAACGCACCATGGGCGAGTGAATATAGGTTGGGGACAGAGTGAAGGCATACCGTTGCAGAATCATCGAGAGAGCAATTTTTGTTTCATTGATAGCGAAGTGATCATGCCCACACAGTTGCGCGGTCCCAAACCAAAAGGAAGGTATGCTGCGGGATTGTTGTTTGTAGCTTTAGCAACTCCTCCTGAAAATCTTTCTGGATTGAAGAGATGCGCGTCTTCTTCCCAAATGCATGTGAGGATCAAGATGAAGAAACGACGACGAAATATTCACGGCTATATTGGCCGGAAGAATGAGACTTCCCAATTTGTTTTCCCGTTGTACTTTTCTCACAAGACCGATGACCGGAGGATATAGTCTTAGGGTCTCATTGATAACCATGGTCATCTACACAGAAAATGAAATCACTTTAAGATGGAGTGAATATTTATCACATAGAGTTGTACATAAACATAGATCCAAATATTCCTATGCGCAGTGTACCTCTTTCATTCTTGCAATGCCTTCTGCGTTTGGATTCTGGTCTCCAAGTAACTCGAGCACCTCCTTTCGTACTTTGTCTTGCCAATTGGTATCGATTGCTAGAAGAAGAATGGTCCACAATGATGGAGATTTTCAAAATAAAATTGGATTTTAGTTTGGAATTTTTGGAAAGGTACTGAGTGAGATTTTTGTGAAAGGTTGCTACTCCTTTTCACATGAATTGTGACTTTATGTAAATGGTTGTAACACCCATTAAATTGAGATGTGTTCGTTTGGGAAAGATGTTATTGTTAGGAAGGGATGTGAATCATGGGGTGCCTCCAAGAGGCATGATCCTTCCTAATTATTTGTTTAAAGGGTGCCTACTAATAGGCATGTTCTTTCCATTAATTGTCTTCAATAGACATGACTATTTCTTATGGTTGTTTACTAGAGACACAACTTTTCACACAAGGATGCTTATAAGCCTATAAATAGGCCATTTGTAAAGTCATTTGATTGACCGGAAATTCCATACTGAATTGCTCTCTTTCTCTCTTCACATTCTCTTCCTAGAATGGCAAACCGATATTCTATCATTCCATGAAATAGGATATTAGTCCTTGGTTCTTTTACATTTACTAAGTGGATATTCTGTCTGTCTTCATTTGTGCAAACGCAAACAGAAAAAACCTAGAGTTCTGATTCGATTTATCTTGAAGGCGGATTTTCTTCTTGGTATTAATCGACGAATGAGTTCGTATACCTAAGGCCAGGAAGCCTGATCTTCAGCCGATTCTTGGAAACTCTGACTGCCATCTTCATCAACATCTCAAATATAACTTTCCCTTCCAAATAACTACTGCCGAAAGCTGTCCTCGAAATGACTTCTGATGTTAGTACCCTGAATTCATCAAACACGTCAATCTCTTTGCCTTCGTGATGTTTTCACCTTTCTAGCATCATCTCAACACTCTCAATCATCGCCGGAACCATATTCTGCATAGTTAATCAAATTTATGCCATAGCTTGAATCATTAGTCCAAAGTCGATATTCACCGAATTCCTAGTATCTATAGACGTAACATAAGAATCCAAACATTTCAATACATAACAATCCAAACCAAACAATAGCTAGCTACTTGTACACACATACTTTTAGGCTCTCTGCATAGAAAGCGTGGTTGGCCAGTTTCCTTTGCTTTGCCCATTTTTCACCTTTAGATGTCGCAAGCCCGTCACCAAACAGCTTCTTCAAGAAGCCTTCAGCATCTACTTTCGGGTAAATCTTTTCCTTGTCGTTAAGTATTTCCCTGGCATACTCTGATTCTGTAATAACTAACTGAGCTTGCGGACCGTACCAAGTAAGAAATTTCTTCCCTGACCCAGTAAACACGAATCGAAGAAATATCATCAAAAACCCGATTGAAAAACATTTCCTAGAGTAAGGAAAGATCAAGTTTCTTTCAGAATTTTCGTACCGCATATGTCGAGCCAAGAATGTAGATGAGGCTGGAGCCTGGGAAATATGTTGTGCGATAAATCCATCGGTCTGCTCATGGGTTTTTGTAACTACTTTTATTTTTCAAGGGTAAATTGAATTCAAACCCCTTATAGTATTCCTCAAAAACGAGTTGCATCCTTAAAGTTCGAACTCAGTCACTCGACCCCCTTGAAGTATAAGGATCCAAAATGGTTGGAGTAATGCAACTTGTGGTGATTGTTTGTTGGCACTTGGAAGTGATAGACATACATGTAGCTCGGACGTATGTATAATCAGCCGATGTTTGTTGGCACTTGGAAGTGATAGACATACATGTAGCTCGGACGTACGTATAATCAGCCGAATGATGGCATATTAGGATGTTTTTATTTTGAAGAATGGAAACTTATATGTTGCCCTTTCGGAAAAAAGAAAAAGATGGACGGAGTGAAAACCCACGAATTAAAACGGTGTCTATTTTTATATGCAAGAACATTTCCCTCACCAAATAAAATGTCTATTTTTTTAATCTAAAAATAAAGTGTCTATTAGCTTCCAATAGAGCTAGGAGGCAACTTCCGGGTTTTGTTTGCTGATTGGCTTCTTTCTGGTTTTAAAGGATTGCGCATGATTAAACTCGGGATATCCCCTTTCGTAGGCCAATCCCTTGTTTGGTTCACTTGGAATAAGTCTCAGCAGGATAACGGGTATTCTCATTAAAAACAAACCAACCAGTCTCAGCAGGACACACGAGCACACACACTCTCTCTCTCTCTCTCTCCTTCCTTTGTTAAGCCAACAATAAAAAAGCAATTCATTATTAATTTCTCAAAGTAATTTTTTCAAACCTATTCCAAGCAATTCAATTTCAACATGATTCCCAACAAATTCATTGGCATTGCCATTTGTTTAAGGGGTTTGAGGTTTGTCAACAATGGGAACAATGGAAATGTTCTTGCCATGAGGTAGAGTTTGATGACCGTAATGCTTTTGACTATGAATGTAGAATGCCCCTATTTTCACCAATTGTTATTCTCCTTTGTTGAATTGGATGAATGAAATGCTACTGCAATTGTCTATGGTATTCTATAACTCTTTAAATGATCCAACTGGAGCTAGCTCAACTGGCTAAGAGTTTAACTCAATTGGCCAAAACTCTTGCATCTGTTGGGATTTGAATCTCCCCATCTGCGTGTGAGTGTTCTTCACTTCTAATCTATGTGGATTTAAAAATCATTGTTGCTTAATGCTCATCTAGAAGTGATTTTTGAACATTGTATTTTTTTCATAATGCATTTTCACACAGTAGATTCTAAAACCACCAGCCTTCAAAAATGGCCAACGCAAAATGAGAAGAAACAAAAAAAACTGCAGCGGCCAAACAGGTCAAATGACTTGCCAAATTCCTCCCAATCGCCTTTCCATGTTCCTTGGCAGTTGTCTCAGACTTACCAAAAGCAACATCAAATGATTTCAAGCAATGCTCTGGTAAAACAAAAAGCACTATCCTCAGGAGATGTACAAACACTTTCACCACTTCAATTTTCTATATTCACTTATTACAATTGACCCGAGATTAACCCAGAATGCAAAACTTTACATATGCCAAAAAAAACAATGGAATGAAAGAAATCTCCAGCATGGGAGTTCCACAGGACCTAGGGATTGAATACTGCTCAAGCTACAAGGAGTGCAGAATTACAAACCCTTAGTAGCAGCACTACTAGTCAAAGGGTCGCAGGGTTGCAGTACGAGAGTGATCCTACGTAGTATGTACAATCATGACTTGTCTCCTGAACGAACTGTCCTACGAGGGAAGCAAAAGATATGGCTTCTCTGTGAGATAATCTAAAGAATGTGAGGAGGATTAATAACTGCAGAGGTTCAGCCTTCCGAAACGCTGAAACCAAGCTAACATTCCAAGTATCACTAATAAGTCATCAATAACTTATCCTTCATGCGTGAAATAAGCTTAAATTTTTCCTCAGCTTCAACCAGCTGGCGGATGTCTGATCCAGAAGCTCTATCCGGGTGAAAGCTTAGCAAAGCTCGTTTGTATGCTGCACGAACCTGTAAAACTCACAACACACAATATAAGGATCCTACAACGAAGCTTAAACCCTTATTTGAAGACAACAAAAAGAAAGTATCATGCGGTTTTCAAATAACTGTAACTAAGATGCATATTTGTCCTCGCGTGAGGAATCACATGAAAGGATCCCTGTCCATATTTGCAGGCCTCAGCGTTCAGTTATTCGATATCAGAGCAAATAACTCTGCATTTATGTAGGTTTTAGATTTCACGTGCAAATCTTTTGCCTCCATTTCCAAATTCTTTCATCATTTCCCATAAGTTTCCTACACATTTCTATTTCCATTTCCAAACTAACAACATAATGCCACGAAAAGTTGATCCTTAAGCGAGCTGTTACAAGAAAAACCAAGAAAAGTGAGTTCTTGGTTTTTCAGTTTACAACCCCATCCATATTTCCATTTATATAGGTTTTACTTCTCTTTGGGTATACTTGAAGTCACTGAGGTCCTTGTTCTAAGGGAGACCTGTGTTCCAGAAAACAAGAAATCTTCTCTAGGAGAGCAGATGAGCAATAATTCTTTAAGCCCTAATTTTTGCAACCTAAGTCAGAAGAGGTGCACATTATGTAGCGAGTTTGAGGACAATGAAGAAATGCAAAACCCGTTGGTCCAACTGCTTGGGTGGGTGGGAGAGGACTGGACATGCCCGTGGTTAGAGGAGGGAAGGGGAAAGGAGGAGGCTATGGATTCTAGATAAATAGGTGCCTTATCAACACGCAGAGCCTCTGCTGAGGTTGTCGGAGCAGCCTTTGGGTTGGACCTTTACCTCCTTCAGTTCACACAAAATTGGTACATGTGTTCCACCATCAGCTATAGGGCCATTGTTCATAAGAACATCTGTCTGAACTATAAAGGCACATCATATCATGAGCTCCTTTTGCTTTTTACACCGGAAAAAGGAAAAAAAAACTACTAGAGGATCGCGCCCCTTCCCTATTAAGACCTAAGAGACAGCGTTTGGAAGACTGATTTCAGTACTATATGCCCTGAGACATTAAGATGGGCTAAGGTAACATGTTGGAGGGTCAGTAATTAGGCAATGGGTACTAAATTGTGCTGATGCGGTCCTATTTCACACTATACTCCAAAACTCAGGTGACGGGTACAATCCTGATAAAAGTATTTGCACAGGAAAAAGTATGGCGTAAGGTAATACCTCTCATATGGAGTCATGGACCAATGTAAGAACACATCCAACTTACATAATAACCATATCAAGGTTGCTCCAATTCACTTTCATTTTGAACCCCTTCATAATTAATTAACAGTTAACTCAAAATAAGTTTTCCCATCCCAACTAAACTGTTCCTGAAAAAAAAGGAAGAATTTTTTTAGGCAATGGTGTTATTTTTTATTTTTCATTTTTTTTAGAGGCTAGTAATAGATAGCCAACTCGCAACTGGTAACATGGGGATTGCCAAAAGAGAAAATGAAGTATATTCTGATGTTTCTTAAAATAAGTACAACACGCTACTGCCTCTTGTTGTATGACCACATACTAACGGCCACTCCATCACCATGCAATCAACCTTGCACAAGGGTCCTAATACTTCACGGAACACTACACTAGAAACCAGCATAAGGAACTGCAGACCAATTTCAATTAAAAAAAAGCATAACAAACAAATCATGGGCTCGTGGAGATCGGTAACACTGACACATGCATTGACTATTGAACTTCAGTTAGGCATGATGAACATCAAGGAAATTTCAAGTTGAATAGGAAGCAAAAAATTAATTTTCTGGGACTAGCTAGATGTATCAGTCCATGATATAAATGTATCACTTAGACCAGTCTACAATAGTTCACTTAGTTGCACTATATCACAGTTGAAGGCTTGAAGCATGGCAAAAAAACTCATGTAACTCACGTCATGTGGCAGAGGCTTAAATCCACCACCCAATTGGATTCCTAGGCCGCGCAATAGTGAAGCCATATCTGGACATTTATTTTCCAATATGTTAAGCTCCTTCCTGACTTCAGCACGAAGTTGTTCTTTCATGTTCATATTCTCTTCATCCTAAAATCACATTAAACCACAATCAACATCAATCTTGAAAGGCATACTCATATGCAGCTAAATTGTAAGCTTCTCTTTTTCACGAGAGAGAGAGAGCGGAGGAAGCCAAACTGTATGCCCTCTGGGCAATTGCAATGAGCTTTATATAATACATCCAACCACCTACTGGACAAAAAGAGGGGAGAAGCTAATAGGGAAAAACATAAAAATGGTGCAAACCTTCTTTTGAATCTCTCGCATTTCTTCAACACGTTGTTTTTGTCTCCTCTCCATGTCTAACAAACGCATGCTTTCAGCATTCATTCTCTTCCGCAGCTGCCGCAATTTTTGTGCTTCTTCAGCCTTCAAGATCAGAGACATTACATCACTTTTAAACGGACCTAACCAGATATCTATGGTTTGAAGCATGATTCAGTACAACTTCTACAAAATATGGGAAGAAGGAGAAATCAAAATACCAGACGGGGAAAAAAGATGCAATAACCATGGCTGCAAACATATATAACATTATAACTACAAGTTTTCTTGGATACATATGTATGAACACACGCAGCATATTGCGTGGCAAAAGTGAAGTGCGATATGGAGACAACGTTTCAAACAACAGTTATTTCAACAAAGACTTACCGAGATATTTTCAACAAAACCAATATTAAACATGTCAAATGAAACTAAGATCCCATAAAACCCCACTCTTTCCTTTAGAGTGTACCACAAAATCGTATCACAAGGGTGTTTTTTATTCAATCTATAAAATAAATGGAATATTGAACCTTTAAACTGTAGCATATTGCCATAATCAATAGTGCTTTAATTATTTTGTACGAACAATACAATGAACAACTAAGGGTAATGTGGGCCACCTTAAACAAAAAGGTTGGTCAATTATCCCTCCCCTATCATGTTCCATAACTTCCATTCCCAGCAAAAAAGCGTCAATATTGTTATCCAGAACTAGGGCTGCTCAAAAAATCCGGTGAACTGTGAAACCGATCCGGACCGAACCAATCCGTACCTTTTGGATTTTGTCCGTGGATGATACAATGTACTAGTGTTTAGACTCTTTTGAATCAGATTTTTGAAGTAGACATTTGGTAGTTTATGTAACAAGTACTGAATCAGATTTTTGAAGTAGACATTTGGTAGTTTATGTAACAAGTACTGAATCAGATTTTTGAAGTAGACATTTGG